>VYYI01003398.1:0-12306 GCA_021029175.1 Bilobella aurantiaca
TACGCAGTTGCCTAGTATTTTGATTCTTTGAAACTTTCCATTTCAGAAGAAAAAGAAAGCGATGAAAGAAGGAGGGAATGAAATTTAATGAAGGTTTAAAAAGTTCTGACTGAGAGAGTATAGTTAAAATTGGATTTGAGAGGGGAGGAGTAGGTTTTTCCTCCGGAGGAGTGATCCGGAGGAAGGAGGGAGTATAGGTGAAGAGAGAAAGTAGAAAATGAAGTTATTACATGGGGAATTGGTTTAGAAACGGCAGAGAAAGTCTCCGTCCTACTAAAAGGAGCCTCTTTTCCACTTTCACCTTCTGGCAATTAGATTTAGTTGAATTAAAATCAATTTGGACTTGAGTGGAATCGAGTGATCAAAGGAAGTGGAAGTGGGGGAATTGGATGATGAGGATAATGAATCATGTTTCCCATCTACAAAAATACTTTCTCCACTATCTCTCACAAATTGTAAAACTTTCACATCACAAACTACCAACTTTCTTCTTCCCACAAATTATTATCCATAAGTCATTTTATGAAATAGGAATTTAGCACTTTTAGCAGTAAAGCCACAAACCTTCAATTACCGCCCTATTTATGCCCATTATACAGATGTCATAAAAATTTTCAAAATGGTATAGAGACCATTAGCGCTTTCACTGGTTTTTCTATATTGCTTCTCTACATCTACATTCTACATGTTTCTATTCTCATAAAAACGTCGTAGTTATTATCTTTTGTTTCATGTGTAGGATATTTCCTTTCACAATTTGTTAAATATAGCCAAACAAGCCCGTCCTGCAGCAGATGCGCCCTAAGATGCACACGTCTCCCAACCCCACCCCAGACTTTCCATTCCGGTTAACATATGTTAAGGGATTTCTCTTTTGGCTTTCAATAAAAGTAACATCTCTATAGATTTGCTCTTGGTGCCTTCATTTGGAGTGTTGGAGAGGTCATCAGGGTCATCCAGCATCAGCGTCATCGACCCATAGCGGTCAGAGGTCAGAGTTGAGATAGAGTGTGTTTGAGCAGCGTTTAGGGCCAAGGTACCGCCGGAAGTGGAACCCGTTTGGACAAATAGCGTCAACTGAAGCTGTCAGCGAAATCAGCAGACGTCACTCAGCCATCGTCAGTTTACGGAACGAGCGACAATCAAGTTGCAGCGGTACAATAATCAATCTTCGGAAGGAGCGTTCACTCACGGTAACATTTACGAAGCGTCAGGACGTTACTTAAGACCAAATGAGTCACCAGAATCAACGCCTAATCAAGCATCGAGCCTTCATACAGCGATTCTACAATCAAAAATTTGTAAGAAAAACCTAAACCTTTGACATCCCGCGAAAAGTCACGGTAGCACAATGTACGTAATGTGTGAAAAAGCTATATCAAAAGCAAAAAAAAAAGTCCCTCAACATATGTTAGCCTAGGGGAAAGTGTGCGGTGGGGTTGGGAGGTATGTGCTTCTCAAGGAGCATCTTCTTCAGTCCTAGTATGATATCGTAGCTATTTAAGTTTAATCCGGATCCTCCTATGCAATAACGGATAATACTCATGCAGCACAAGATAGTCATTGCCCATCTCCCTGTATTAATAGTACAAGATAGTAATCCTACAGGATAATAATTATGAAGCATCCCGTTCAGTTTTCTAGAGCATCTCAACCTAAATCAATTTCTAACTCTAAATTAGTATCTAAGCCTTTAATAAAATTACCGCTTTTATGGATAGATATGTATTGTCGGGATAGGGTGATAATAATATTAAAATAATAATATTTTAATATTAACATATAAGCTTCGAATGAGATAATTAGCTTCGATAACATGTCTGAACTTACTTGAAGTATCATATGGAATCCCGTTTAGATGTGAGAAGCAGCGAAGCGTCGCTTCCGACCCTTCAGGCGTCTCCGGCCAACAAAGGATCCCATCCCAGGATCGAGGGCACTTGAGACCACTTCCGGTGACATTCCACGACCCTTTTAGGTCAACCTGAAAACTTTCATCGTGATCCTCAACCGTCGAAGACCCTTCAGTGACCCCCGATTCGAAATGGAGACAGACCCACTCATCACGTAGTTCGTCCAGGGAAGTGTCATTTTCAAAGAGGAGATGAGGGTCGAATTCATGGGAGTGATCGACGTAGTCGTTGATTTTGGGGTATTCGACATGCGAACTTTCACCAAGAGTACTTTCTCCACTAATTGAGCTCTGCATGTCTCCAGAGAGAAAGTCCTTCAAAATAATAAAAGTTAGGTAGAATGTGTAGACTGAGGGAAGTGCACCCAACTTTCACCGCTTTCACTAAGATGAATGAAGGTTGGATAAAAGGAAGAATTCTTGGTTGAAGCACTCTGTGAATGAAAGGAGAGGTTTCTTTGTGATATTTAATCCTGAGTCCTTCCGTCGGAGGCTTTTAAGGCCTATTTCACTCTTGCTTTCTCCTCAGTCAAGTTCCTAGATGGCTAATAAGTGGCCTCAGCACTAGTCAAAGGGCTCTCTCAAAAAAACTCCCTTTTTCTGAATCTTCTTTTACTGTTCCTGAAACGAGAAAAAAGGACGTTGAGAGTCGTTGACTTGAGGCTTGACCGCAACTTGGGAAATTAGTGGTCAAAAAAGCCTTCAGTTGAACCTTGCATAATAGGGCTCAATTGGCTTAACTCAAGGCAAAAGCATAATTGGAACAACAGAAACACGTGCTTCGAGCCTGCTGCACTTACTACTAGAAATTCTATTTTAAAAAATGAAGCGGAAGAGAATTGTCTAAAATTTTCTATTTTCAGAATTTTCTAGAAATGCACTTTTGGAAACGTACAAAAAGAGAAAGTCAGAGAAAGTGAATTTTGCTCTAGAAATAAAAACTGTAAAAATCTAAAAATTCAAAACAAACTTGAAATAACTTTTTGGTATTTGCAAATTTTGAATTTGTGATGTACAGCTCTTTTCTTTAGAACCGTCTGCACGAGTTTCTCTTTTCAAGTAGGTCTGTAAGAAACGTTTTGTATTTGAGTTAATAAAAGTTGTGTAAGGTAGTTTTGGTTAGTTTTGGTTTTGGTAGTTTTGGTTGTTTAAGGTAAGTTGTAGGGGTATAATGTAGGGAAAGTTGACAAAGTGAAAGTAAGTTGTGTAAGGTGGAATTATTTAGTATAGGTGGGACTAGAACATTGTAATGCTGTAACATGAGACTTTCTTTTTGAAGTGCACAAGTTGGCTAGAAGTAGTTGGAGAGGTGTGAAATGTAATAATGTCATAATTTCAGAAGAATCTTTTGACACTTTTGGAAAGTAATTCATTTGGGAGTGTGGACAGAGAGAGAAAGAAAGTGATGAAGCGCTTTTATGAATTCATAAAAGGGAGAAAACCATTTATCAATTTACCCACTACCATTCTACTTTCCCATCTTTTACGTCCAATTTCTCGCTTCCTTTACTTCTAAAAATTTAATTTTTGAAAAATTCTCCTGAGAAGTGTAAAATTAATTAGTCAAAGAATAATTAAATGACAAATTAATAGAGTACCTATTCTCGCCCGTCCTTTAGTACTATCTTAAAATTAGATACAATTTTACATCACTTCGTCAAAGGAGCAATTAGTAGAAAAAAACGGCAATTTATGCCTAAAGTAAAAGTTCGCTTTTCTTAAGTGTTAAAAATAGATGTCTTGAAATACGTAAAAAATAAGAGTCAAACGTCGATGAAAACTTGTATTTATAGAAACTTATTTTTTTTAATTGTAAACGATTTACAAAATAAAATTTCCTTTAAAAAAAAGTAAAAAGTAAATTTTGGAAGTTGAAAAATTTGCTTAAAAAATGATTTAGAAATTGTCATAAAAAAAATTGATTTCCATTAAACTGGTACTTGGCGAAAAATTACCAAAATTTGTGAAACAAGTTGAGCAAGAATCCTAAAAATATAAAAAAAATCGAACAAAATTTGAAAAGTGTGTATTTCAAAGTAAAACAAATTAGGAATTGTAGTGAAAGCTACCTATTCGTTGTAACGAAATTTTTCGTAAATTGTCGCTTTTGGAAGGGATTCTGTGAAATAGTGTAAGTGGAGAAAGTGGAGTTTATTTCCTCAGGGCGCCGTTGCTGTGGAGATGAAGTACATTTGCGTTCTGTCTAAATGTTTTACTATGTAAGACAAAGTGGGAGAGGCTGTTTGGGTTTAGCCAGTGGTTCCCAATTTGGGAATCCTGAGGCGACTCTCAATGTCCCCTGGACCACTTTCAGGGGGGACTTAAGGCCCTTATAACTCCTAATCTCCAAGGGATCCCTAGGGACTTCAACTGCATTCCAATCACGCCCTCTCCTTGCCTTTACGGCTTCAAAAGGTAACCCTACCAGAATCGCTGGAAATTGGAGCATTCTCCAGACCTAAGAATCTCGCTACAACGCTGGAGAAGACGCTGGAACAAATAAAGAGAACAAAGGGATGATCGATCCCTCGAGAGTAATTTGACAGAGAAGGTGTCAAAGCCCCAGCATTTTAATCAGCGATCCAGCGTCTTCTCTTTTTTATTTTCAAAAATACGAGGATATTTTCTCATTTTCTAAAAATACGCGTTTTTTAAATTGAACCTTGTAGCACCCCCGGAAGGCAGTGTGGAGAAAGTAGGAATTTATGATTGTTTTGTTTCGAATCCAATTCAAAGTGAATATATTAAATTTGTGTTTCATAACGTATCCCACATAAATCAGCATTTCAAATTTCACTTTGAAGTTACTTCAAATTCACTGGAGCATTATCCGAGATGAAAGGAAATGCTTTTCAAAATCGTAATTAATACAGTCATACGACGAGTCGACGAGTAATGAGTAGAAATTGGAATTTAGGTCATTTGCACAATGTACTTGCTCTAACATACTGCCACTGTTGTTTCCTAGTCGAAATTGATGACAGTATATTCCGTCTATACGACCCGAAAAGATTAGCCTTGAAAAACTCCTGTAGCGGACAGAAGAAAAGTGAGTCAAATCTTACGGAAAAATCACATAAATCACTAAAGTTGTCAGTTTAGCAATTGATGGTAACGCTACTCCACAACAGTGCGTTTTCCGCAAGGAACGTCTTAGGCAAATGTAGAAAATAATAGCTCCAAGACACTGAAAATCGCTGCCAGAAAACATAAGAATTTCACTAGCTGTGACGAACAGTGTCGAAACTGAAATTATAAATAAAACTTGGCAAACTAGGAAAAAACTGTATTTCATGCACAATAAAAACTAACATGGAAGTTACTTCTGTGATAATTATAATCATACTCCTACCGTGCGGTCATTTGCTAAATTTCCACGTTGTTTTTATGTATTCCGACTTCCCGTTCAAAACTAAAAGGAGTGGACAATATATTATAATAATATTTTTGGGTGGTTAGCAGATGACCACATTGTAACTACTCCTGTCAAATACAGAGTTGTAGTAAAAGAGGTTACATTATTAAAACAAAATTGGTCTTTAAAATGTGACTATTCATAGAGGAAGCCACCTGGAGAGGGGTTAATGGGACTTGTAATTTTATACAGCACTAAATTTTTGTTGCCTTTCGTGCCAAATGCAGCGCAGCCACTACGGCGCCATTTTAGGGTTTCTTCCTAACGGAACCTGCTATTAACTTCTATTGAGCGTTTATGAATGACTCTGCTGACGACTATGGCGGCAAAGTTTTCGACAAAGCGTTTTGCAAGAGGGACGCATTTACGTCGACATTCAAAATGAATTGGAGAAAGGAAATTTTGTTGGGATTTGGGTTAAATTTATCTTTATCTTAGCTGCGTAGCTGCAGCAGCTAAAGCTTTATCAGAGCTATACTGCTTGAAATTCAATTTAAGAAAGTAGTATTTTAGGGTTGTACAGAGCGTTTCTGTTGTACTTAAGTATACTGTCGTACAGTACAGCAAGTCTACAACAGTACAAATTTGGAAAAATTTTAGAAAATAATGCATTAAAACTACCAAAAAGCGAAAAAGCTTAGAATAGCATACAGCACAACAAGTGAAAGTCTAAACAAGCCATTTGTAACAACAAAACAAATTTTTTAAATACTATCCAGATGTATAGGAATGCTACGTATAATACCGCTCGGTCATTTGCTACATTCCAGAATCTTACTATAGCTTAGTTAAAATTCTGACATCTAGTAAATTTACCACATGTAAGCTAAAAGCAGTGCCAAAAATTTTATGATTCGACACGCTGCCTTGTGATGCAAAATTTGCATCTTAATTCAAAGTATTAATGTTGAATGATAAGTAGTTTTTTTTGGAGCTTTCTCTTTTAGAGAAACGCTTTGTAGATACAGCATGGAGATGAAGATTCAGCTGCACTTCGTGAGCTATTGCTTTTTTTTAAGAAAAAAAAGAGAAGATTGAAAATAGTCAATTTTACTTTGCCGAATTGAAAAAGGTTTTGTTTGGCGGGAGGTTGAATTTGAAAATAAAATTAAATGTGGAAGGAATCCCTGTGAATTGTAGTTGAGAATGATGTTGGGATTATGGAGAAAGTGGGAGAAAGTGAAATGGTTATTGACTTCATTTCAGCACCACTTTATCCGCCCTCCATGCAAATTCCCCCTTTGTTTTCTCACCACTTCCAACTACAATTCACCACCGAAAACCATTGTTCTTTTGTTCGAGCAAAGAAAATGTGTCAAGAATCCACCGAATACCTACAACATCTTTCTTAAACTGACACAAAGGGCCCTCTCAAACTATTCCGCCCTGAAATGGCTCAAATATTCTAAAAAGGAGACGGAAACAGAAAATACACAGAAGCAAAAGCGGTGCTTTCACAACTGTAATTGACAACATTCAGAGAAAAGAGAAAGCATTCAAAACAAATAATGTTACATACAAATATTCGTCACAATGTAGCTACTATGGATATTGAAGAAATTACTATAATTATCTGGATTTCTATATAAACTAGATTTTAATTGAGAAGCTATGCATGAATTGTTGAAGCTAAAGGTACATTTTTGTGTTTCAAAAATTGGAGTGGGTGAAGTAACTATTCTGTGAACCTTAAAACGCAACCTTTGGTTTAGTTTTTCAGAGTGGCAAAAATTGTTAAGTTTACATTGCACCAAACAACCCTCCTCCATTCTACTACATTTGTGTTAGGCAATCCAGTCTTGTAGTAGAATATCGGGCTCTAAGTTTGCACATTTTTCTAATGCCAAAATGTACCCTCGATTATCAGATCCACCAAAGTTATTCAAAATGAATAAATACGGACTCAATCTAAATAATTAAATTATCTTGAATACGCAAGCTTGAAATTTCAACAAAATTGAAAACACTTGAAAAAATTTTTATTTACTTTAAGTAGATATATAGAAAACTTGATATTTCAAGCAACGATGATAAACTATTTTTGGAATGATTTCCTAACTTTCACTGTTAGCTTTCCTGTTGTTTTGTGAAAATGTTGGGCGAAAGTAAACAGTAAGATAAGAAGGGAATGGAAAGTTGAGTGAAGGGGATTTTAGCTTGAGCATCAATAAGTCAGAAGAGCCGGTTCTTTCTTTGATTAAATTCAGAGTGTCTCCTTGCAATCAACTTGAATTATAATCACCCGGACTTTCTTCTCCTAAGATTTCGCTGGAGAAAGTCTGCTGGAGAATTATGCTGGAGAAAGTTCTTAAATTGGAAAATGCCTTGTAGCACAAGAGAAGCCGCCCTTGCCTTGATCTCCACTTTCAACGATCACGCCTCTCGGGACGAAAAGAAGGGGTTAATGAAGCAGAGCCTCTTAATTAACTACCACAATTAATCCCAACTATTCAATAACAAATTATAGGGCTTCTGTTTGTCCACAAGGGAGAATTAAGGGTCCGCATGCGCTTAAACCACGACGATTAAGAAGGCCAAAGGGGCAATTTCTTGGTGGTTTTCAGAAGTTGCGACGTAAAACCTCTTCATCAAGTGAAATACAACAAGATTACTCCAATTTTGTTAATATATGCAAATACTCAGCCTAGTGATTGATCAGATTTGGCTTTGAGACGGGAGTGCTTCGGATAAGAATGAATTATTCACAAGTATGTAGTAGGAGGATGGTTCATGTCATTACCAATTTGATGTCATGTCACTTGAACCATGTCCAACTTCTTTACGTCTCAAGTCACAATCAACCATAACTTTTTTAATTAAATCCAGAAGCACAAGAACTCCAAATACTTAAAGATCCCTAGCGAATCCCTAATTTTTTGACATTGTCACATCCAGCAAAACTTTAGCGGAATCTGTTGATTGGCTTCCGGGACTTAAAAACTTAAAGAATGAGAACAGTAGAGCTATTTGGGAAAAAAATTGAGCTAAGACTAAAAAATGCCGCTTAGCTTGAAAAATTAAACCTGCAAATTACTACCTACAACCTACTACCTGCAACCTACTTCTTAAACTTATAACCTGCATCCTAAGTAAAATAATGCGTTTACAAAAGTTAACTAGTCGATCAAGCTATCGTCTTCAGGCACGTTGATGCCTTCCCGAAAGCTAACCGCGATATTCAAACCGTCTTAAAATTCTTGTTTAAAAAATCTGTTCTGACTGATATGTTTGGATTTGCACACTTCAAAAATAGAAAACCAGCATGAATAGCGCACAAGAATTAATAAATCACTTCCACACACATTACTCGAACACAGTATATTCCTTTTCTTTTGAAAAACTCCTGCCGTCTTTACATTATGTAAAAGAAAACTTTCCCCAACTTTTCTGTTATACTGTTTCTTTCATATAGAAAAACTTTGGTGTTAGGAATTAGAAAGGCGGCGATATCCATACGTCTCGAAATTTTTCGAGAGAAGTTTGAGAGCTCCTTTTCATTGAGTGCCAAAGTGCGGCGCACTCGCCATTTTTTTTTTCTAAATTCAGCAACTCCATCAACTCCTAATGATACTTTCTTTGTCTTTGGCAACAAAAAACTGTCGTTGCCCAATTCCTTTCTGTCGAATGCCAACAGTAGATCCCAGCTAATTGAAAAATCAACTTGAGACCACACAAAAGCTTTCTATTGATAGATTTGCACAATTTGCACAAGGCCCGCACAAGATAAGCGACAAAGTTTTGGGCGGAGAGATGTGGGCAGTTGTGGCGCAGAACTCCACTTGAAGAAAAAAAAAGTTTTTACCTTTTGATTAAAAGCAGACGGGAGGGAAGGCCTGTCAGGCCTGTCAGAATTGTAAAATGAAGTGAATGCTACCGGATGATTGTTTTTCAAAGTTTTTTATGACACGGGGCCTTCGAGGGGGCCCTTTCCCAGAAGTTTGGGCCCTTTGCTCCTCACCGAGTACTTCTAGATCCCAAGTCGTCAATGCCAAATTTGTCAAACAAAGGATGATCTTGTCTTGGGCCTGCTTCTGGCAAGTGTTGCGCTTGAATCGCTTCTCTAGCACACGGAAAACGAACTTATCTGTGCCTATTTTTTGCCTCCAATTATGCATTCACACCGCCAAATTTTTTTTTCTGTGGCTAACCGACCCACAAGCATTCTGACTTTACTGTTGAGGGTTATCTTACTTTTGAAAACAAACAGAGTCACGCCTTGCCAAAATGATGTAGCAGAGAATTATCTTTGCAATTTCTCAGCTCTCCCATGTATACTTTTTTGAAGGCACTTATGAAGAGAGGCAAGGAATCTTACACAAAGTATTTTTAGCCGGTCAATAAATTCACCCAGTCCACCACACTTCCATAAATTTTCAAGTGCTTAAAAGAGCTTCAAACGCCTCCATTATAGCCCGTTTCGTTTCCAATTGGCATTGGCAAGAGAATTTCAGGTCGTTGGTCTCAAAATTTGGAATTCTGGAAATTTTTGGAGCAAAAAAAATTTCTAGGAAATCTTTTTCTTTAGAGAGAGAGTTCAAAATGTATCTATTTTTTTTCAAAATGTTAAAAGCATTTTGAAAAGAGAATTTTCTTCTTTGGAAACCGAAATTTGGTTTTTGAGTATTTGTTTTCAAGAATTTAAAATTATTGAGAATGATTGTCTTTAGAGTTTATTTTGTAATATTCTTTTGTATAAATTTTTGAATTTTTTTTTTTTCAAAACATCAAAAAACGTTTTGAAAAGAAACTTTTTTTTTTGAAGAAAGCGATTTCGCTGTAGTTTGATGTTGATGAGCTCTGATGTGAGAGTGACAGGGAAGGAGAAGGGTAGAGACAGTGCGCTGAAACCGTTGACAAAAATTTTGACATTCGCAAAACCGCTTAAAGGATTTTTGGTGTAATGTGTCCAGAGCATTTCTTAAATATTTTATTGCAAAAGAGACTTAAGGCACGTGGAGAAAGTCTATTGGGGTTATTGATGCTAGGTGTATTTAGTACAAGTAATAGTACTTTGAGAAAATATCTGAAATTTGTCACCTCTTTTTCAAAATATTAGCAAAATTCTCAAAAACTGATTTTTCTTTTTTCAAAAATTTGAAATTTGAATAATTGGAAAAACAGGATCACAGGAAATTGGTAGAATTACTCTTACCTGATTTTTTCCTTTCGAAGTTAGGTTGAATTTATGTTGTGAATGTTGTAGGACTCAAGGGTGATATTCTGTGACTTGTGATTCATTTCCCAAGGGACCACTTAAGGATGACACCACCAATTTTTCGGGGAGCACCACAGTAGCAGAGGGAAGTGGGATAGAGACTGAGCAGATAGATAAATTTTCGCCTCTTAAAATGAACTTTCTTAAATAATTTCTTTGGAATTGGGTTGTATCGTCTACTGAAGAATGCTGGGCCTAATTGCTGATTTGGTGCGTTACGGACTCTTTTCAAAACCGATTTAGTTGACTATGATAATTTTCCTTGTAAGTGCTTTTAAGTGGGTTGTGATGCTTTGGATTCTGAGGGAAGAGGTTCCGATGCCTCTTCTGCCTTGGGAGTGAATGAAGGGAAACACACAACTTTCTTTGCCTCTTATACATCATTTCCTTGCTTTCACCCCTTTGAGAAACTGCTTTTCACACGCTACAATAACTACGGAGTATAAGAAATATAGCAAAACTGCAAATGCTCATTTAGTTTTTCCAAAAAATGTGTTTGAAAAAGTGTTTGAAGCTGAATAATGCATGTGTGTAGGCGTAATTCGTAGATCAGCATCAATTAATTTGGAATTATTTTCTATTTATTTTTATGTGCTTTTAATTTATTAATTTTATTTTAGTACTGCAAATATAGTGCTGTTTGTGAATGCTACGTTGAAAAGGAGTGATGCATGGAAGCTATTTTGACAAGGTGTTTGAAAATGCAAGCTCTTAATTTTTGAAATAAAAAATAACTACGTTATTCTAATAAGATTTATTTTTTAAAACCAGCATGTCACAGAAAGAAATGAAAAAGTTGAAGTGAAAATGGTTTAAATAATATTTGTAAATGTATCTGTCTAACAGTAAGTGAATTCAATCTTGGAAATAGTAAGCATGTAACCATTTTACAGTAAATCTATACTATAAAATCATCCTAAGTCCCAAACTTGCTCTATACGGTTAATGAAACACTACTATTTATTTATTATTTACTAACATTTATTTCTGTAGTAGAGAAAGTTGTTCCCGATAATATCGGTCTGCCGTTTGTTATCGATGACTGCAAAAATCACTCAAGAAATTGACCAAACTTGTACATAAATGAGGTAACTGGGGTGGCTTAAACCCAAACCCCGGTCAAAATTTACTTCCGATTCTTCTATGGTCAAAGGTCAATTATCCCAATTGTCAAAATTGTAACGCAATTTATCCTCGTCTACGTATATCAATGAAGCTACCGGGCGATATTTTGCCCATGCATGAAGTGTGTATCTGGGGTGATTTATAATTAAACCCCAGGCAGGAGGTACTTCAGGTTATTTTATGGCCAAAAGTTAGGCAAAAACGTTTCGCAATGTTCAATTTTGCTGCTTTTAAGTATATTAATTACCAGGAATGATTTTCAAGTGATTATTTTTGAAGAATCTGAAACTGCGGTAGTAAATTAATTACGTAGCATATTGATTTGCAAAAATAGTCTCTTTCCCACTACTCCAAACTAGACAAATTAATCAAAGTAATTAATCAATAATCATATAAACTATAGAGCATTTTAGCTTGTTTCTTGTGAGTTTTGCTGAAGAAGTGTGGCGTAAGATAGCATTAAACTACATAGAATTGTCTAATCGGTTAAGGGCGCTTAAGTAGTAATTTAGGGGTGTACATGAGCTACGGCGTTGAAGTTCTAATAACATAACCAATATATAAAAACACTTTTTAATAGCCAAAATACGCACTACTCAAAGTTTCGCCCACGGTCCGTAGTATGGGGGGGGGGGGGGG
>VYYI01003399.1:0-12305 GCA_021029175.1 Bilobella aurantiaca
AATTACATGCTAAAACCCGTAAGGATTACCGGGATTCTAAAAAAATTTCAATCGTATTTTCGAAATTTTGAAAAAGTTTATGGCCATGGAGTGAAAAGCGAGGTAAGGGGTTCGTTTTAGAACTAGATGAATCTATGATTTTGATTTCGAGCCAATAGGACTCGATCACGACGCGGGGTCCCCTTGTAAGTGTGCTTTAGAAGCTAGAAGCTGTCATTGGGCCGCTATAATAGCATTAATAGTAATTCTTTTCTGCAACAGGTGATGCTACGTTCAGCTTTGTACAGACTGGAAGTTTAAATGATGTTTACGTTGATAGAAAAATGCTTTTCAGAGCTTTAAAATAGGTTCTACAAAGTAGTAAGAAATTTTATAGATTAGGTTTATAACTGTCTGATCATATTTCCCTTGAAGTATAGTTATATCTGAAAATAGAAAACCCTTTCCTATAAGTAGTTTTCAAGTTGGGATAGACAGACGGACAAAACTGAGATACAAAGTAGGATATGCATTAAGATAAATAGAAGATATTAAAATATATAGACTAATAGTATGAGGGAGAATGGGTTGCCTTACAAGGGCAGTACTCACTTTCGTCCAAAACCTAACCTGCACATACCCAACTACGGACGCCAATTTTGGATATAATCCTAACCAAACAAGATTTAAAGGTACACAAGACAAATAGTTTCAGGCAAATATTTTATTCGTTGTTTTACTTTTTTATGTTAAAATGCTAAAAGCATAGACACTCCATTGTGTCGGACACTGTAAAATCATAAAGCAATCAACATATCATTTATTAATATTTAACTAAACTAAATGGTTAGCAACACCCTATTGGGAGGCATACCTCCATACTTAAGAGAGAATTCTAAGCCTGTCTACGTGCTGCAATTTTTTTTGCACAGCTAAAGCGGAGAGAATAGGGAAAATTGTTTTTGCTGAATTCTACTCATTTAAAAAAAAGGACGTCACCTACTTATTCGGTAACTAGCGAGTTGGAGTGAGTGAGTTGGAGATAGAAAAAATACATACTACCTTGAAAATTTGTCTAACCAACTTCACTCCTCCTTATCGTCGTGCCGTAGTTGGTCCCCGCAGTTTGCCATGTCTGCAGTATTGAGAATACTTTTGTTATTTTCCGTGTTCGGTGGTTATTTATCTGTGAAGGAACCTGTGAGTAAAGGACCCTTGATTGAAGGGCAACAAGGTCAAGCGCAATTATCGAAGGGCTACGTTCATCCTGATACTGAATTTCAACATGAAAAGGATCTTCATATTTTTACTGCAAAAATTATTGATCAAGTGCGACGTGACTACTCCGTGAAATTTAGCAAGGAAAACGAACCAAAGTTACCACCGCTAAATATTGAGCAAAGCACACAGGTGACACTAAATATTTCAATTTAAATAATGAGCCGAGTTCGGGTCCTCTACATTTGAAAAAAAAATTTGGTTCCATCTATTGGTTTATGTTTTAATTATAAATTACATCAACAGAGGGCAAGCAACTACACTACATGTTTGAAAATTTTCAATACTACAAATGTATGTTTCTTTTTTAATTTTGGTTTATGTTTACTTTTTACGACGGTATAGTATGACGAAGAAGCAAAAAGACTAGCCGAAAAAATTATTCAAAGCGGTCTTGAAGCTGGATCAGGAATCGGTCAAATTCGTCAAACCGGTATGCTCGGAGCGGTGGACTATCGTTTCACATTCTGCAGAACACGGAATGACGCTGCCACTAATGGCGTGATTGAAACTGTACGGCGGAAGCGCGCTGTACTTTCCACATTTAGAGCCATTTATCAAGCCGCAACTGGTGATGTTGTTCCTAACTTTGACTCGGAGCCTCTCCCCACACCAATCATGGATCCAGCTTTCCGTTTCATTGAACCACAAAATTCGTTTGTTTTGTCACGTAGCCTTTCCTATGCAGATCAGAAACTGGTAAACTTTTTTTTAAATCTTGTTTTGAGGTAATGGGACCTCTGGGGGAAATGGTCATTGGGCTGACGGGGTCAAGGGTCAAAAGAGGACCTAAATGGGAAGAAGGGCAGACACCTGAAAGGGAGGCGGACTGGGGGTACCTAAATGCAAAGGCCAAGTGCCTATCTCAGCTTTAGAATCCAAATTCCAATGCCAAATGAAAAAGGTCAAAAGGTCACGGGGGTGACGACGGGGCACTAGGCCACTAGTTATATTGGTAGAAGCACGCAGCACAAAAGAACAAATGATGGAAGTGGTGAGGGAGCCGCACAGGTGCTCCTCCTCGTCTAGTGGTCTACTTGAGCCCGAGAGAGAGTCGATGGGCCTTGGGAAGGGAATGGGGGGACTTTATAGGGATAAGGGTCCTTGTAACCTTCAGCAGCTTATTCGCAATTTTAATATAAGCAACATTTTAAGTCTTTTCCTTGGTATTTATGTCGTCCTCTATTGAATCCTAGAACTGCATTGTTTGCTATGTATTTATGATTCGATTTATATATTTAGATGATAAGCGACAAGACCAAAGGCGTTGGAGTTGGAATTCAATCATACGAAATGGACACAATGGTCGTATTTCTGTACTACGGTGACAAACTCGTAAGTAATGGATATCCGTACAGTCTAACTGAAGTTAATGGTACAACTTCTGAACTTGGAAATATTAGAGCTATTGCGGTAAGTAATATTTAAAACAGAGAAACAATTTCATCTAATCATATAAATATTTTACGACAAATTTTGTAGTAAAAACTAAAAGAATTTAACTGGTTACCGCCTGGCTAACTGCTGAAGTACGATTCTATATTTCTTTTTGGTCTCATTATCCTACTTTCAATTTAAGATCTTAAAAATTTCTAAAATTTTGAAAATTACACACTGTTCTCTGTGTTACATTACTTTACTATTCTGTAGATTTTTTGAAGGTTAGTAAAGAGGAGAACTATGAAAACTTCAAATTATTGACAATAAACCAATTTTAAGCTGGTATCATAGATTAGGAATTTAGGTCACGAATACGTTCTTTGAATTCCAGGTTTGATAAGTGATGCACTTAACACCTCAGCACTTAGAAATTAGGCTAAAAAATTTTATATGAGATATAAGCAAAATAAATCCATACTTTAATTTAGTCTGTAAAAGATTGTTGACAGGAAAAGATTTGAACACAAATAAGTCAATTATAGTTGATGGTTGAGGCCTATATTGGGTCGAAGTAAATGTTTCACATTTAATAATTATAGTAAGTCAATTTGTTAGGCATAGATGTAAACTCTATCAGTTTTGCCAATATTTCCTAATTTGCTTTTAGTGTTTGCCATGTATAAATAAATTTTTTTTGCAAGAAATTACAATTTTTGCCTTATTTTAGCGTGACATGGTTGCAGCTGAATTAGCAGAAACAATTGCTGCAAATAAACATTTAAGTTTGCATGCCTCAACAGAAGAATTTGTGTTTTGTTTGGGAAGAAGCTACATTTTAGCGTTTCGCTGGACCAAAGGAACTGATGAGGATCTTGACAAGTTTAGAAACAACTTAAAGAAATCTGAAACAAACACAGTTACAAGAGAGGGCATAATAAAAGAAGGCAAGGAAACAATTCTAAAGGAAATACTTGAAGGATTTACTAAGGAAGAGGTATTGGTTTTCCATAAATTAAAATTATTGAATTACACATTGCAAAACTGTTCATGTAAATACAACGGAAACTTGAAACCGGTGCAATTAACTTATGATAAACTGGTTGTCGGTGCTGGTCTAGTGGATTAGAGCGTCAGTCTCTCTCCACTAGCCAGCCGGAGAACAGAGGTTCAAATCCCCTAATCAGCTGTACACTTTTGGTTTTCCCCTTATTGAATTACCTTGCCTCTTACTGTGTGTGCCAGTATCTACGTCATTAGGTATGCAATTGTCAGAGGATATGGAAATTAGGGGATAGGTTTTCCAATAGCCTTGACATAATCTTAAAAACGACCCTCATTTGCATAGAGTCACCTGCGGTTATCAGGCAAAAGGCCAATAATCAGGCCGTACTTCACGTTGATGCTTGCATGCATGTTGGTCATCCACTATACATGAATGTCAAATAACTCTCCTTTACCTTACATACTTATTATAAAATTTTGCTTGAGTAACTTTAAATTTGAACAAAAAATTAGTATGAGTATTATATATACCGTGCAGACCAGCTAAAAGAGAACACCCGAAATTGTTGTCACGACATTAAAATTATTTCCATTTATTTTGGAACTATACGGGAGGGAATGTGAAACTGACGCGCGAGATTCAAAAGACAAATTTAAATTGAGTAATTCGAACATTCTACTTAAATTGTCATTCTTTACTTTCCGTAATCTTAAGTTTTAAAAAGTAATTAATTGGGATTGATTAATTAATTGTAATAATGAGATACTACTCTTCCGAAGAGAAACAGCGATTTTAAACTTCGCGTACCAACACGACAGCTTTATAAAAGGTGAAGACATGTTTGAAGCGGTATACCCTAATTCGGACGAAGCCTGCGGACATTATAGCTGCTAGTGTGATTGCGTGGTGAAATTGAACCAACATGCTAGAACACGGGAAATTGGAAACGGCGCTGGAATCTCTATTTGTCATGTCAAGAGAATCTTTTAAAGTTCGTAATTTCATGCCTACAAAATGTCCTTTCACCAGAGTTTGACTCGTGATGACCCTCACAGTTCTAAAAATTATGAAGTCACAGAAATCGCAATAAATATGCCCTCATGCTATTAGTAAATAACAGAGTTGGTTACTTTGAGGTGTTCTCTTTAAGCAGGTCCTCACTGTATTTCAATTGTATTTGCATTCGCATGCTTAAATACTTTGAACCCGTTCTTTAAAAAAAATATAATACACAAAGATTTTTGATTGACTAATTTGAATACTCAAAATACTTACTAGTTTCTCAAAAATAGCCAATACGGATATGGTTATGGACAGTCAAAAGAAATGGAGAATCGGCGACTCTCGGTTTACGTTTCATTTGGATCACGACTTTTGGAAGACGCCAAAATATTGGAGACAATTAATAATAAACGGCATGCATTTGGTTACGAACCTTTGGAAAACAACCTGATTGAAGCTTTTATCGTAAATTCAGTTTAGCTTGACTGCTTACACGCAGTGACAATGAAAAAATTTTAAGATTATTTTTCTCATAATTCCAATTCATTTCAGTTGAATAAGCTTGCCAAGGACATTGCTGATATGCAAAGCAATCTGTTGAAATTGGATGACAAGAAAGGAAATATTTTTGCAATTGGAGCCGGACCGGCATATACTGTTTCAATTGAAATTATTCCACACAATGAAGAACTGTTACAAGGAACTCGTATTGTGTCAGCCAATAATGCACAAGCTAATGAGATGCCTATCGTTTCAAATAAGAAGTCATTAGTGAAAGTAGCCTCAAATTTTCAAAACAATAAACCTTCATCAAAGAGAAATGCTAGTGTGCCAAGAATTCCAACGCCAATTATAGAACACCCAAAAGTTGCGAAAGATAAGGCAGCACTAAACGAAAGGAAAAATTTAAAAATCTCTCCATACACAATTTTTAGTTTGAGCGAAATTGGCAGTGAAGAAAAATTGCAATTTAAGCAATTCATAATGAATGGTGTCCAAAACTCAACAATTCAGGAGGCTCATGTAAGAAAAACTGTGTTTTTAATAAACTTATATTTACGAAATACATAAACTAAGTCAGTTTATAGTTAACTTTTAGCATTAAGCGTTAGCGTTAGCATTAAATCAATTGAGCGGTTATGTAAAGTATACGGATACACTTTTACTACTAAAAGTAAGTCTATAGTATGGTCACTTGTTAAAAGATGTTGAATTTCATAAATTCCAAAAATCTCCCATTTCGCCTCCGGCAATTCGTGTCGTCCGGTCTTGTAGCAAAATGTCTGCTAACAAACATCTATACGGTAATTTGATAACTATCAATGAGATACCATAAAATTCCAAATAGACGCCCTGGGCTACTATTTCTTTCAGTCGCTCGCGAGGAGGGCGTCTTTTAGGGATATGGGCGTTTATTGGGGAGGGGCGTTTAATTATTAAATTTGTTTTTTATTAAACTACAAACAAATACTACAATCACTAAAATTACAAAATCAAATCAAAATACGAAAGAAAAAACTCGATATCTTCTTCACTTTCATGCAATGGATTATCTAATAATTATAATAATTTAACGATTATAATTTTATTAAAACTGTGTCAATTTTTGCGTTCTTCTAAAAGACACCGCAATGTACCCAGTATTAGCGTAATTGCACAGTCAACCATGGGCAAAACCACATTTAAACTTGTATTCCTTGTGTATTTTATTTGTATGATAACTCTAGTCAACAGGGCGTCTATTAGAGAGGGGGCTACTATTTGGGAGGGAGCGTCTAATTAATTTTGGGCTTCGGAGTATGGGCGTCTATTAGGGAGATGGGCGTTTATTTGGAATTTTTCGGTAGTTTTATGTGAGAGCTGCCATTACTAATCTATTCGTGAGAAAGGATAAATACAAAAAACTATTTGTGTGTGCATTAGAAGTGAAATGAATGCAGTGAAGTAGAATAGAGTAGTAGTGAAGTGAATGTTAACTATTATTTGACGTACCAATTTCCTAGCAGTTTTTACATATCCTGCAATGTGCAGAACTTCATTTTTCACAGTAAATTCACCGTAATTTTTGAGTAGCCAATACGCGGTCTGTACGACTGTGCGTTCAAATCGCAGTCAAAATTCAATTGTACTTCTGCATTTTTATTTAGAAGTTTGCTTTTAAATACCTTTTTAAGTATTTCCGAATTTGAATTGTGAAACTTTAATTACATTTGAAGTTAACCTTAGACATATAACTTGCCCCCCTCCCCCAAACCTCAGGAAAATGCTGAAAGTGCAGCGATAGTTCGTGTTCAAAACATCAATTCAAAGTTAACACTGATTCCAATTGTGCAAATACCCTCGTGTCATTAATTCATTGATTTTAAATAAATGTGAATATTTAGTAAACAATTGTACCTTTTGCTTTGATTGGTTGACACAAACCTAACCTCCGCGCACCCCTAAGTTGCATTAAACGACACAAGTAAAAAATTTATTGCAAGACGTGAGGACACTACCCTAACTAAACCGCCCCCGAACGGGAGATCCACATTATATCACGCTTAAAATTTTTATTTAAATTTCTTGACTACTGTATTTAATTACTTTTTCACTACTATGGCAGTCAAGGAATTAAGCTAAAAATTGTAAATTTCAAAGGGTGGCCCATTTCAGGACCCAAACCCCGTCTCAGGACTGGTTTGTTACATTACTCCCTTAATACTCAGAATAGTGAAGGGAAAATATATTTTTTTTTAAGTTTTTACTCATATGTTTTTAGATTTATTCACCAATTTTGAAATCCATTGGAATGGCATCAATCAATGGAGAGAGCCATGTAGTAAATGTTGTGGTTTGCGGCGCTGACGAAGCGGAATTTACCAACAAAGGGGTGACTCGACGAATTGCAGCAGGTTCAACTACTCCTGAAGTTAGTAGGGGAGGTCCAGATGCTATGGCGGTAAGTTCCTTAAATTTAATTATGTGTGCGTGTGCTCTAAGTACAAGATGATGAATAGAATAGACATAGTTAATACATCGTTTGGCTCTCAAATTAACACACGAGCAATTCTTTCAGAAATAGAAATTCTATTATTGTGATTAATGCAATAAGAATTGTTGTCTAATTTTTCCTTGATATACTTTTCTTTAGTCGGAATTAGTTACCCGCCAATTACAGTTGGCGTACATACACATGTATGAAAAGCAAAATAATAAGGTAATTAGTAATTCAAATCAGACATCATAATATAACTGAAAAAAATTCCAGCATATTGAAAACAAGATTAAACAGTTTATCAAAGCGTAATATTAGTGAAAAATTACATTTCCAATGATTCCAATGTAATATGACTTTGAATATCGATATCTACTCAATTGTGCGTTAACAGTGGAATGCTGCTGCGAAAGGTTTAGCTACGGATCTCCTCGCTCAACACATCTATTCAAGCGGATATGGTATGGGTCACACATATGAACATGATTCTTACTTTCACGCAATTTTCATCAACGTTGACGTCGAGCAAATTCCGTCTCCGGCAAAACGAACACGTCAAAGTTATGAAGATGCCATGAAACAAGGGGCCCTTGAATTCGCCGTAAAAGTCTTATGCAGAGATGGAAAGCTTGTGGACAGTGGGAAAAGCAAAAAAACCTCTACGCAACTACCGGAAAAACTCATAATAAGGCCCGCTGGGTCTAAATTTTACAATCCAAATTTTGATTTCAATTCGGAAAATTTTATTATCATGAGACGAGGGATACACGACTTCGACTTTGATTTTGTATGACAATTACACTTGCTCAAAGAATTTATGATGTTTTTAGCCAAAATATGGTTTCATAAGGATTTTTTATGCAAAGAAAGTTGTCTTCATTTGAGTCCTTTGGCATATTTATGTTGTTGTTTTTTACCTTCAGCAAATAACTTATTTTTAAGAAAATTTAAGACTATAATTTCAATACAATTTCAAATTTTGTCGTTCCGTATACAAGTATAGTAGTAATATGGTGACACAGTGATGAGGATCAACAACTACCTTTTGTTGTACTATGCTGTTATACTAAACAGAAAATTTAGACATTGTAGATATCTCAAATTCGAGAAGAGTACGGAGTGACTGTGATGCAATCTGAGCAAGGCGCTAATGGAAGAAAGCAAGGCAAATATATGGTTGTATTTGCTAGCAAGTTTGCTTTACACGTTTTGGAAGATCCTAAATTTAAAAATAATTTGACTCTGCTTGAGCAACTAACGAGTTCAAGCATAAAAGCAAAGGAAAATCTTTTACAGAACTATTGCGTAATGGTTGTCTCTATTATACTATCCTATAACAAACCATTTCAAAATTACTGTATTTATATTGAAATTATAAATGTATTATAAATTTATATCGAAAATCATCATTGTACTTTCTTAGAACTTTCGGTTAGCCGAAGACTTCTTGAGAAACTACGCTAATCAAACCAACGACAAAGCGGAAGCCTTAGGCCAAGAAGGGTTTGGTGTTGGAAATGGATTTGGTGTTGTATACGCCAAAATCGAGTTTTTACGTAACAAAGAAGGACAAGTACAAACTGAAGATATGCTAGTGACAAAATTTCTGGAAGCAACCACAACAACAAATGTGGACACTGATTCAGCAGAACTCAATTTTGCTTTAAGTCAATTCAACTTCCAATTCCAATGGGATGAAAAGTATCCTGTGCAGACATTTCTTCCAATTTCAAAGAAAATCTCACCATGGGGCTCTTATCTGGTAAGCTAAAATTCCTTCACAACGAGCAAATATAATTATGCATGAATTTTTACGCTATAAAATGACTAGGTATCCAAAAGTGCACGGGAAGAAATGGGTATATCGGTGAAATTGTCTGAGAATAAAACTTTTGGATGGATTGCGTTAACATTCACGTCAAATCGATTACTTGACGCAGGAATCAGGTTACAAATTAACCAATTGAAGAAGAATAATTTTGGCATAGGAAACTTTTCTCCATTCAACAGCAGCACATTGCATTCCGGATGGGTAAATATTAAATCCAGTATTTAAATAACTTTTACAGCTAAATATTTTGAAGTTAGATAAAAATGTATACAGCGTTACATAAATTAGGTAAAGTTAAAGAGTTTGTATTATTATAAGATTATTTTCTACTCTTTTGTACAACGAGAAAAATACATGGACAAATATACTATACCATACACCTGACATTACTGCTGTTTTACATTGCCTTAGTTGAACCTGGCAGCAAAACAAGTGACGAATAGGCTCATTGTGTCCGAAACCGTAAATAAGAAAAGCCAATTTACTGCCGTTGGACAAGGGAATGAGTGTACATCAATATTTATTAAAAGGAATGATTTTGATAAAAATATAACAGTAAAAGAAGCGTTGGATATAATGTTTGAAGACTTTGTCCGTTCTACAAGCGCAACAGATATTTTCAAATTACAAATATCTAACGACAAGGAGCTAAAAATTGACTCACCAATTTTACCTGTATGGTATGAAACTACAAATTGGGATGCGCTGCAGGTAGTATAGATTTGTTAAGTATAGTATAATTAATACGTTTTATTAAAGTAACACAATAAAAAAGTTTTTTTTTTACTAGTTTTGATTTTTAGAATGAAAAAACGATAAACTTGGAATCTTAAGGAGTATAAAATACTAGTATATTTGTTTCAAAATTCGCAAAATTTAAGCTAAAATTTGGGCTACTAATTTTGTATTAATTTAATGATTATGTACATGTTGATATGGGTGAGCCTTACATCAAATAAACTTGATTGATTGATTGATTGAAAATTCGCAAAAATGATTTGCAAAACTTTTTATTTTCATCCGTCCAATTAAAAATTTGTAATGACATATGTATATTTTCAGTTGCTAACAGATAGTACACAAGGAATTGGCTATCATCATGGCAAATATGGAAATACTTGGTGTTTGACTATCGCTTTCTACTCACCTTCACATTTGACTAAAACAAAAGTTGCTGAAGCTTTTCAAGACATGCTATCTTCTCGTAAAAATCAAAACCTAGCAAAACTGACAACACATAGCTTTGCACCCACAGTGAGTACAGTGGTTCAAGCCTACATTCTAAGCATCTATTAAAATTTAGCATTAATTCGCAAACTAGCAAGTTAGCTACTGCAAAAAGATTTTGAATTTCAAATTTTGTTTCCTTTCAATGAAATTAATATAACATTTTGTAACGCTTGGTTCTACGTCTCATTATACATTCTTATACTTTAACAATGTATAATTACAAATATTTTAGTTTAGTGCAATTGGACGAAAAATTGCTCGAAATGTATTTGCTGCTAGCGTTTCTGAAGGCCATGTATACGGCGGAAGATTCCAGGCGACATTTCATACGTTTTCGACAGATAGTGTACACGACAGTTTAAAGAATATTGTCGAGCAATTCTTTAACCCAGCAGTAACAAGGCAGTTACATATCCTTACCGCTGAATTGAGCTTTGTGTGGTCCGAAGTTGCTTTTTCAGTACCACGTGACCTTACTCTGATTTCCCGAGAACGGTGCACTGATGATCTAAACCATGTATGTCATTTTTTAAGATATGAACCATGTTAGTTAGCACAATAAAAATTGTTGCTGCGTACTAATTGTAATTAAACAGGTATTTGATTCAAACGTAAAGCAAATTGGTCTGGGAGTCGAAATCTTTGAAAAACAGATGGTAATAGTCTTGGTAACACCAATGGAAAGACTGTTCAAATTAATAAATAATTCCATTTACACTAACATTAATTGGATACGTGGAGCATCTAAGTTGCCATTTAGCAGAACTACGTCACTTGCTGCAGTTGTAAGTCATCAAAATTACCATTAGCATTTAGCTCAAGTTAAGTTAAGCTTTGGTCATCTGCTGAACTTTTTATATCTAATGCTAATTGTCCATAATGTGTAATCTGCATATTTAAAGAAAACTGTTGATTGCAAAATTGTTTAAATAAATATTAAATTTACAGAAGACCACCCAAAACCTGTAACTAATACCTAGCGTATTATTTTTCAGCTCGACAGCATAGCTCATAAAATCTGTATAAAGCTACTTTCACAACCTAATACACAGCTAGAGGGTGTAGGAGTGGGAAAAGAATTTGTGGCGTTCTACAAAAAAGTTGAAACTGCAGGAGATCCAGAGGAGTTGTTGAAGACATTTATTGCCGGAGTAGTAGGCAAATATAACCAAAACCGTTTACCAGATATCTTGGATTATGCTGATGACGGGATCATTCAATTTGAGTGGAGGGAAAATGATGACCTATCCCATATGATACCAACTTGGAAGGACTGCACAGAATGGGATTATTTACCGGTAAAAATAACCTTTTTTTGATGTTCTTTGACATTTGCCTATATGCCTGGTCAATGTTTGCGTGTGCTAGATAGTGGGGGAGGGTGGTTTTGGCATGTCAGTTGACTTGGAATTTCTGAGGTCTGAAGCTAATGGGCTTTCTGCTGGGCAATGAACGTGGGGTTGACCACCGAGGAGCCTCTTGCTTAGGCAGAGGCTGAGCACCACCTTACGCATACCAACCCATCTTCAGCCTCCACAACCGCAACTTTCCAGGCCTCCACTCACCACTACCACACCACCATTTTTATTTTTTCTGTGGTTACTGTGCTGGTGCCGGGATTAGAT
>VYYI01003400.1:0-12303 GCA_021029175.1 Bilobella aurantiaca
TGGGACAACAGGAGGTTTACTTCCCAAATCGTACCTATGCGGTACTTGGAGGATATAACTGATTTTGTGTGTCAAATTTTATCAGTTGGCGCGTGGAGGGGTTTTCAACTTTCATGGGAGGATGGAAGTACAAAAGGTTTCCAGTTAGCTGCCGCCGTTATGGAACCCTCTTCCCTACCTACCTGAATGTTTTGAGGATCTCAGGATTGTAGGTTTGTAGTAGCTTTAACCTTGACCTTTTCCAACGACAAATCCCACTTCCTTGGTTTACTGCCACAAGATGAAAGGAGACACAGAATAGAATATGCGGGCGGAGATTGCAATTCGGGTGGTAGTGTTGTAGGGTGACACCAGCAGTGCATCTCATTCGTCAATCCTATATAGGAAGGAGCTTGGCGAGGCAGATGAATGCGCTCAGGCTGGAACTAATGTAATGGCTTAATGGTCCTGTTCCACCTCGGGGTATTACCAAAGTAATTCCTGACTATGTGTGCACATGTACATGCCTGTGTGTATGTGTATTTGTGTGGTGGTTGGAAGGATGTATACTGGGCTCTCACACTGCTCACTGCCCTTGTGTATACTCTCCTCAGTATGACAGTGCTAGTGATAGTGATGATGAGCCGGGGGAGGAAATATGGGAAGGCAGCGGCGTGTAATAGTGGAGCGGCTCGGTGGAGAAGTTGGCGAGGAGCCGGTTATATACTACGTTGTGGCGGCAGAGCCAGTGACCATGATAAATGGGACTGGGAGGGGAGAAATGGCGTCATCAAAGCACCGGTTCCTAACATCCTGATTAAAAAGCAAGTGCGGGAGGGCCAAGTGAAAAGGTAGTCTGATAGCGTGCGGGAAGATTGGATGCAGTTAATGTGTACTGATTCCAGTCTCAAGTCTGTCTGAGTCACTCCGAACTGGTTGGAGTGGGAAATGAGGGTTAGTAAGTCCGTGGGGTAGTACAGAGGAACTAGAACTCCTAAAAAGCGGTACTGTGGGATTGATTTTTACTATCCTTATACTTGTTTTTCCCTCCATACCGCCCACTCCGCCGGTCGGATGCACCCTTATGCTCCAAGTAATTAGGATGATGCATCCGAACAACATGCTTTCTCTCTGTGTTGTAATCAAAGCTTCTTGAGAGAGTCAGACAATTGATAGCCGGGCCCTTCAGTAGTGGACTTATGCGGCGTCGGCGGAGTGATCAGTAGTGGTTTGGTGTTACTGAGACAACGAGAGGCGAGCGGCTGAGGCTTTGAATTTTTTATCCCTCCCTTCTTTTCTTATTCCTTCCGTGTGTCCTGGCCGAGGCGGAATGTCGACTTTACTCCCATGTACATCCCTCTGCTCAAATGTGAAAAGAAATAACTGGGGAGACGACTGTGGTCGGGAAAGTGCATGCTTGTATTCAGAATGTGCGGATCGGGTTCCGGCAAATTAGTTCTATTCCCTAGTACATTATCCCCCACCCTCCTTCCCGCCCGTTATTAATAATATAGATGGGTTAGCATCTCTGATATCATAGAGACAGTATCATATCCATCCATGGACGTGTGTTTTGTCTCGTGCCAAAAGTAAACTCCCTCTGCCTCTGCTCAGTATCACGTTTGGATGAGCAGGATGTTTTTTCCTCATATGTTTCCTCATCCTCCTTCCCCATCCACTCACTTTTTTCCTCCGACTACTCCGGCGGACCCCACTCATACCGGCGTGTGGAGGGGGGGCGGCTCTCGGATGGACGGGCACGAGTGGTTTTTTTGTGGCCCAAAATGCTACCGCTCACAAGTAAGTGGGTCTCAGGGCGAAGATTCTCCTTGGAAATTTATCTGGTTTTTAAGGGGCTCCTACATTACATTGACTTCGTTATTTCCCATGCTCCGAAGTGGCCCATTGGACTTTCGGAAAGGGAATGATGGCGGGGTTGGAGCACTGCTTATGTATAGACTATTACCGGTCACAGACCTCCTGCTCCACGTCCGTATGATCCATCGTCCTTTCTATTCCGAAATACACCCACTCACAAAAGGTACAAGCGCTTGACTGCTGATGCGGGGAAGTACGAACGTGGGGGAAATCGGAGAAGTCGGACGGGTCATGCGAGGAATGGGCTAAAAGTAACTTTTGCCTTTCATAATTCACGAGAGGTTCGAAGCGTATTATGCAAGGGACAGAGTTAGAGGGTCTGGTTGGTTATGATGTGGAGCTGTCCATACATATTGTATAGGAAATCCCAAGATGGCATTTTTAGAAGAAAAAAAGGAAGAGAAATGGGGATGAGCTCCCCTCTCCTCTCCCCTTTGACAGTCCCTTCGCAATATTAGGAGTAAACTATCAATGATTGGATCTGGACAAAATGTTAACATGTGTGCGGACGAGTTGGGCCTCACCCAGTCCTGGCTGTTGTACATACGCAAGTGTGCTTTTCCATGTGTATATTGTGATGAGTCTAGGAGACATGTAAGTCAATATTGTGCTGCTACAGCCTGACTGTAATTCCATCCTGTTCGCCAGCTCCCCGAGTATTCAGCGAGCGGCAATAGTTGTAATGGTAAATGTGTGCAGGAGGTCGGGAGGACAATTAAGGCCTGTCCAATATAATTTTGGCCTCCTTCAAATATGACCGCCTCTCCTTTAATGGTCGAGGGACATTGGCGGTCGGGGGGTCCACTCTAATAGCTCTTAAAACTACAAAACGAGGCTTCCCACTCACCCACTTTGTTTGACCAGATAGAATTCCTAGATTAAATTTCAATTAGTTTTATTACTCCCACAAGATGTGATTATCAGCTGAAGAGTATTTACTTGATTGTTCCTTACCTAATTTTCTGTCCCGTCGCTCTCTATCTGTAATTCCATATCTGCCTGGACTGCAATCGTCTGGATTTCGGCAGGATTTCCTCATCCCCTCGGATGACGCACTAGTGACGTCCGAGGGTCCGATGGAGTTTCACGTAGGAAAAACAGTTTATTTATAGCTTTGTATCGTATTCATCACTTGGATATGAGAAAATGTAAGCGATAACTGCACGAAATCCCTCGCTCACAATCATGTGTAAAAATTGCTCTATTTTTTAATGAAAACTTGAACACGCGGCAGAGCGGTAGACTACAGAGTAATTGATGGACGCTAGATCTGGATGCTCATTATAATAACTCTCCACTTCTCCGCTCCTCCGCGCTCATCACCTTGAGGGGCATGATCAGATTTGTTTCTATTCTCATTTAGCTCCTAAATATTCCGCTCATTTGGAGGCTAAATCTTTTGAAGCGCTCGCTCTTCACCATCGCCTATTTCAGCCGGGATTTCTTGCTATGTAGACAGAGGAGCCATTAGTAACGGAACTAGTAGTTGTAGAGAGTTATAGAGAGCAGGAGGTTGCAGCTGGCTGGATGTTCCTCCCATTATTGCGGAGGATATGATGGTAATGATGAGATGCGAACATGATAAGAAGCTATTAGATGATGAAGGGATTTGGTGGGCGGGGCAAAAGGAGCTGGGGATACCTTAAAATGAACTGAGCCCTTTTTATGCAGGTCCAGCCTACTTCCACGAAGATGAAAAATTATCAAAAGTGAGGAGGGAGGGAGATAAGGGAAAAAGAAGAAGGCAGATTAAGTTTTCCTTCTTATGGCATTTCTCATTCATTTCATGCGGAAGGAAGGAAGGTTGGAATGAAACTGGAACTGGTAACCTCGAACGCGCCGGTGGCACCCTCTCAATCACACTTGCTAGCAGTATTACACTGTCTGTGTCATTCTCGTTGACAGTGTGGTAATGAAGGTGATGGTGCGGGAAGCACTATTTGCTCCTACCATGCCCAGTAGTACACAGTTCCTACTCACAGAGCGGAGTAGAGTCGTGTGAGCATTTTCCTAGAAACAACGCGGGGTAGTGATCTTTGTGTCAGTTTGTATATAGAGGACAGCCGGCTGGCTCGGCTGTGTCGAGGACTGTGTACCCAAACTTTGGTGTGGAAGGAGCACAGATGGGAGTGAAAGTGACTTGCACAGAGAGGCACAAGCACACACACACTCTTGATTGATATATACACATGTCACCAGAGCTTCCGCAAAGGGGGAAAAGCCTATAATGCATTCCTTTGCCGTGGGCAGAGCGGGGGAAGGGTAAAAAAGGGAGAGTGAGAGGGAAGCATTGGAAATGCTGGAAATGAATTCATTACTAGTAGTGGTAGTAGAAGTAGTAGTAGTAGTAGTAGTAATAGTAGTAGTACCGTAGGGTAGGTAGGGATTCCTTATTTTTTCACCCATTATGGCTGGAAAGAGGGCAAAAGTGCCTCTTGCACGTCGGGTGTCCCTGCGGGTGTAGCAAGTTGTTTTGATCCTTCTCGCTGTGAAAAATGACAGTGTCTGCGTGTGTGTCTGTGTCGGGGCACATTTTAATTGTTCCATGTAGGATGGTAGGAATGGCGCCCAGTGGGGAGACTCATATGTACTCCCATGATGGACTTAGTTGAGGAGAGCCACTGGCCATGAAAGTGAGAGGGCAAGAATACGAGGGTCATTAAGTCCCTGGCCCCTCACTCTGCCATTATACAGATAAATATTCCGAACTAACATTGCTCCCACTGCAAATATTACTACCACCAAGAGCTCTCGGAGATATTTGATAAGTGTCTCCCTGTGTGTATATATTTGATCCCACATGCTGTGTTCCCAGTGGCAGTCTTCCTGTGTAAGTAGATCCAGCGGGGCTGACTGCATTAACGTAGAGGTGATGCACTGCATGAGATTCAGGGGGTAGTGTGGATTCTCGCTGTAGGGCTTCCCCTCCTCAAATAACTACACGTATAATGCCAAGGATTGGGGTTGGGAATTACGAGTAGTGGACTACACTGGACTGTATAGCACTTCCAGGATTTTTCCAGCCCGTTCAAATCCCGTGCTGCTAAACTTTTTATTTGTCAGCTATATCCCTCCTTTTGTTGGCTATGAAGCACCACCGTTTAAACTAGTCCGGGCGGGAGTGGGTAGGGAAGATGAGCTAAATAAGCACTCTTCTGTATCAGGATGACGGGAAGCCCATTTTCACCGGGTGGGTTTTTATGGCAGTGTAAATGGGTGGAATTTAAGTAAATTATGCAAAGGAGTTAGCGGTTGGACGAAATATTTTCATGGCTCTCATGAGGAATCTAGTGGATCCGTGGTGGTGCGTTTCCGGTTTGGAAGTTTAAATGAGATGACTCGCGAGCCAGCTAACTACAACTCCTGCGGGCACTACTGCACGCATAGTTCTCTTCTCCCAAGCATGTATCTCCTCAGTAGCTCATCGAGGAGAGGTTTTTGAATGCGACTGGAGAAGTTCATTACTAGACATCATTTCCGCCTGAAATGGCCCACTATGTAGTGGGAGAGATCCAGTGAAAATCTGACTGAGGTAATGGATTCAGACTCTGTAATGAATAATCCCTTGTCTGAAGTAGGGACAGAATGGACCATGTACTTCCATGTCTGAGGTGGTGAGCACATTGGCTTGTTTTGAGGATGGGACAGTTGTTGAGGATGGGTACAAAAGGGCTTGTTAAATGATATGAGGAAGGTAGGCATGGCCCGCTCAAGTCAGTATGTGAGGTTGGAGGGACTGCTCGGTGAAGGGATGATTGTCAGCCAGCCAAGGGGTCTAATTTCACCCAGTTAAGTGAACATCTGCTGCTCCGCGGCTCCTCTGCAAAACTCTGGCTGGTGCAGTCATCATGACAAACTGTGAGACAGGCCGACCACATAGGCCACACACTGCACACACACGCACAAGCTAACTCGTAGTAGTTCACCGTCCTATCCCACCCTCGCGGTTGTGAAAATAGTCCTGTCCACAGCATAATAATAATATCAAGGCGCATTTTATGCATGTTCCAGGGGAAGCCAGGCGAGAGTGGGAACAAATAAGCAGTGAGTGATCCGCGTATGTATGTGAATCTCCCTTTCAAATGAAGCCCTACCAAAAGAAAGGTCCTTTCATCTGCGAACCTTGTTGCTCAAGCGTGCACACGCACGCACGCACAGCAGCGGGCCCAAGCTCATTTCCTCCGCATAAGGGTGCTATTGAAGGTTTTTCATAATTCACCCCGGACGGCCGATGAATGGTTTTCGGTTGGGGGCTCCATGTTCCATGATGGGTGATGTGCGAGTGATTGAGAGTGAATTGCGTTGTGAAGGACCAATTGGTCCAGAGACCCTAAATGAAAAAAATCAACGCCTCGCAATTGATGGAAAGAGGCTATCTCCATGGAAACTCTAACTAGGTCAGTCGTATGGATACTCTAAACTTGTGTAGTCCTCGAAGAAATGTGATCGTATGTCGATACTTCTTTGGAGAGCGAGGTTAGGTCCGTCCTTTTCTTGTGATATATTGCGAATGGAAAAGGATGATATCGCGAAAGATTGCTCTTTTACACATCATTCCTCTCTAACTCTTCTTTGATGTGGTTAGCTTTGAAATGGGAAGATGACTAGAGAGCGGAAGGAAATCCAGGAATGGTGCAGAGAACCCTGTTAATGCTCATGAGAAATATTCGCCGTGAACGGGGTCCGTCGAGTACCGGGGAATGATAATCAGTTTTTCCCTAGAATCTTTCAAAAAATTCACTTCTACACGGAAGGATTCTTTCTACGTACATGCGAATGACGGTTTAGGTGCAGGAGTTAGTGTGGCCAGTATTATTATTGTTATTAGCCTTGATTTCGCAGGTGTTCCGGCTTCCCCACGGTCGCTGGTCTGTCTAGATCTCATTTCGGAGGGGTCCACTGGGGAAGGAGAGCATTAGCAAAGGCCGGCACTTACACAGGCTAAAGCATTGTCGGAAGAGCAGATTTTCGGCTCGACCCTAATCCTCCAAGTTTTTTTTCGGAGGAAAAGCGTGAAAAAGTTCCAGCTGACGTTCCCCATGTAATTTCCCAGCCTATGAGTTGGATTACTTCTCGTCCGTCGGGGTATAGGGAAAAAATTAAACGTGTTAAAACATCCGTAATTGACCTTGCTTCTCTCTCATCTGTGGAACTAATTCGGAGCTGTGTGGAATGGGACAGAGCATGGGAAGAGAGAAGGAACGGAGGAAGGCTATATTGCTGGCGTGGCGTCGGTGGTGTGATCACGTTCCGCCCCGACCCTTCATGCTTTAATTACACTGTTCATGGTGCCCCTTTGACCCACGGACCCATTGAACATGGCTGGAGGCGGAAAATTTGACAATTCTCAACGCCACCCGGGTGGTACTGACTTTGTGGGAGTGTCCCGGGGATAGTCGGGGTGGTAGGAATTAGTTACTTTATGCTGTACCATTTGAAATGATAGAAAGTGTGTGAGTGATGATGAGGCCTGCAGTAATAATAAGTTTTCGTCTCGACCCTTTGCAGGTGACGTTCATTCCAAGTGCAATGAGGACGTGCGGCCGGCACGTGAGGGCTTCCTCGTCAATCCAGGCTACCCGGAACTCTACCCCGGTGACCATCCCTGTCAATGGAGACTGCACGTGTTCCAACAAAGGCTCCTCCTAGTCCTTTTCGACATTTCCCTCCGGTGTAAGCTATCTCTGATGCTGAAGGGGAGGGGGAACTATATAAATTATTCAACTTTGTCATATGAGTTTAGCCATATTTTATTGGGAGAGAATGAGGTGGAAGGTGAGTGGGGACGAGTTTGTGTAGGTGTCAGTATGGAGTCATAGAGTGATACAGCATACCTTTGGAAATTATAACAGTTCAGTTCCCCGATCACCGGCTGTATACTGCGGTGGCACATGGCGTACACGTCGTTGCTAGATTACTAGCTAGAGTGCCATCAAAATGGAGGGCTCCGCAGATGTCCGAGGATTGCCGTTCATTAGTCGGAGGGGAAGCTTCTCTTTCCAGCAAAGGAGGTGCGGAATTACGCAGTGGGACAAACATATAGATTTTAATTAAGGCCCCTTTTGCCGCTTAGGAAATGACCTTGGGAACTTTGCGAATGGTATAACTTGAGGAGTAGTTCGTGTGAGACCTTTTTACTTCAGTGGGATCATTTCATGGGGCTGGAGAAGGATTAATGGTGTAGCAGTAGTCTCGGACTTCGACCGATCCTCATCCTCCTTACTTCTTCCTAATCCTATGAATTTCCTCTGCAGCTCTTCAGGCTTGACGAATATGTGTAGGATGCTGCTGCTGCGTAGGAGTATTTACTTCCTTCCGTTTGAATGGAAATAGGGGGAGAGCCTTGCACGGATTGTAGCACTCTTTTGATATTTATTTATTTATTATCATAATTTTCGGGTAGCTGGAGCTGGAAGCTATGAATGTCTTTTTGATATCCAAATATTGAAGTTACACTACTATGCGTTCATCTTAGTAAGGTTAGGGGCAGGCCGTTGAAAATCGCAATTTTGATCTCAGTGTAGAAGTGATGCAAAAGTGACACACTACTCACCTAATGAATATTTAAATAGCAGGTATTTGAATATGAGTAATGGCAAATAGCTCGGGTTATGATTTTTAATAGTAGCGGATGTCTTTATTTTTAATTTCCAAACGCTGAGGTTAGCTGCAGGTTGAGTTTTAATTATGAGATTAGGGAAATTTTTACCTGGTGGGTCGTGCATCTTTATTTAGGTCATACTGAGCTTGTTTTAAACTTACTTGATTATAAGTAGAAGATATATAGAAGAAGTACATAGAAGATAAGTATATGTACTAGAATGTTTCACTGCAATTAGGATATAAATATAGTCTTGGAGACTTCCAGTATCAGCTGATGGAGAGAAAGAGAGAGAGAAGACTGATATTGTATGAAGATGACGAGGGTAACTTGTAATGCTGCGTTCAGAGTGTTCCAGGTTAAGTCTCAGTACCTTAAATTTCCCTGTAACCAAGCTGCAAGAATGCAAATTTATATTTGAGGAAGACTTCGAAAGCATAGTATTTAGAAAATTTTAAAAAATAAATATAAAAAAACTTAATGATAGTTTACTTGTTTCTCTTCTAGTAATTATTATCCTGATGCAACGAGGAAGTTGCTGCATGAAGGAGGTAAACTGGGAAATTTGCGTTGTTGTGAACTGGGAGATTTAAATTTCTACATCAAAAATTACTACACGCAGAGATGGAGGGAGCATTTCTAGGCAGTTGTCAGTTCCGCGGAGGATTGTCACGAAGTTGCATTGAGATAACGCGGCCCAGTTTCCTGGGATTCTCTACTAAATGGGGAAGATTTCCTTTTAAATGCGCTTCGGCTTCATTGCACCCTTCTCTGTCCAATATTTCCGCATATAGAGTTGCTTACCCTTCTCCTATTCCCATTTAGGCCGACGCTAATTTACTGGTTGTTCCAACCAGAAGTCAAATTTTTTAGATTGTTAGACGTTATGATTGCGTCAACCTTCACTTTTCCAAGTTTTTTTGTTTCAAAATTTTCCTTCTATAGTATACTTCTGTAGCTCAGGCTATTCGAGGGTTGGGATAAACAAGTTATTCCATGAAGTAGAATTATCTCTGGTACACTCAATGTTTGCCTTACTTTAATGGTGGGCCCTTCAACAGTGGGTCCAGCCTCTGGTGTGACTCGTAACTGAGAGTTCCTACTAACTAGAAAATATTAATAATAATGACGTTGCTCCGCCTGCCAGAAAAACAAATATGAGAATAAACATTGTCGTTTTATATAATGCGTTCAAATCATGCTGGCTGAAAAGCTGTTCTAAATATAAACTCATGTCTTTTGATTTGTGCCCTCCAATTAAAAATTTCTTAGAAAGGACCCACTCACAAAATTCACAGTAGTGAATTGAATCCCATACTTTGAGTTTTTTGCTTGCTCAGTTGTTAATAGTTTAACTATTCGGAGAATAATTTGGTTACCATTAAAGAGTAATGAACGTTTTTTTTTGTTTCCGCACTTCGTTTCCAGCGTTATATCACCGTAGCCGGGAAGCAGATTTTAAGTGATGCCCTACGTGTAGGAAACATGGTCAGAGAGCTCGGAACAGTAACCCTATCTGTTGCCTGCTGGCTCCAAATGGTGTGCCGTGGTCTGGTAGCACACGGCCCCTAATGCTAAAATTAATGGATAAAGCTTTATGAAATATTATGTAGGTTGGACCGATTTGGATAGGTGAAGTGTGTGTGAAATATCCATGTCATGTTAATAACCTTATGCGATTTCTGGACCCTGCTAAGTTATGCTGATTAAGTTAAGTTGTACGGATTGCGGCGGTGGACCGTATTTCCATAATCAAATGATGACATAGGTTAATCAATAGAATGTAAAATATTTGTAAGATGGTGATCCCGCGAGTTAGATGAAATTATTTAATAGTGTTTACTTAAGCATCTCGATGGACCAGATAGGATCCGACTGTCCCCAAATGGAATGTTAATGGGAATAATTGATATGTTCCATATGTAAAATAGTAGACGCGACTCTGAGGCGGCGTGGTCGAGGACCATGCTGCGGTGAGTTGGATGTGAGAGCTGAGAGAGAGTAGACGTGTTAAGTTAAATTCTGATATAATAAATCTGTGTCCCATCTTCTAAGTATAAGTCTCCAATTACCCCGATAGTACCATCGATCATTTTCCAAGTGCATCCAACTCCTACATTATAAAATTGCCAGCTCTATAATTGTACTTTGCGACGTGGACCGATTAGGCGACCATAATTACCCATTCCCATATATTTTCACCTGGGTTCCGCTAACCTAGGATCGGTGACGGGTTGAGTGTACCCCTAACTCACATGCCAAGCGAGTGCTCCCCACCTTACCATCTGCCCCGATAGGTCACCAACACCGAACCTTATATTGACTTTGCTACACGTGGTGGAGGCGCCGGGTAACTCTCAGAGCGGATTCGTCTCGTGCCCTAGTGTTTAGTGGACCCTTGTGACCCCAAAGAACCTCCGAACCGAACCCTTGTGACCGTGTTATAAACTATATCATTATGCCAACTACCCACAATGCGTGGACCGGCGAGGACCAGGACGAGGACCGATACGCTCGTGCCGCTTGTATTGGCATGCAGGAAGTACCTGTCCGACCTGCTACCCCTACCGACCCTCCAAATGATGGGACCGACGCGGATGACCCTGGACGATTTAGCTCGACGATGGGCGGTGCAGACGTCACCAGCACCCGTCAATTCAAGGAACAGGCTCTTGAAATGGCTCAACAAGGTCTAGCTAACATCCGGGAACGCATTAAGACCTTGCGACAGAACCGATGGGACCTCGAGGACCAAATCAAAGCCGCTAAAGCTGCTGGCAACCCCGACCCTAGCCTGGAGTCACGATTAAAGGTAGTAAATGATAATTACTATTCCGCTTTGGCTAGGAAGGATGAACGCTTGCAAGAGGTGCAGGAAAAAGAACGGGCATTGGCTGAGCATGTCACCACCATTCCCCCGAATAAACTCCCTTCGAGACAGTCCGAACACCTTTCGGCCCAACTGGTCCAACTGGAGAAGGAAATGGATGAAGCCACGGCTGCTGTTGAAGATCTGTTCCAACGGTCGAACCAAAATGCCCTTCATGGAAAGAATGACCCCGACCTGGAAAACGATTTCTTCGAAGCATTGGGACGGCAGAGATCCGCCCGCCAGACTCTCGCTGCTGCAAGGCAGTCTGTTCCAGCGAGCACGTTGCAAACAATACCAACCATCCCGATGGCTGCTCCAACCGCGACTCAGACCGACCCGGTTATCCTGGCCCCAACAACCGCCAACTCGACGCACTTCCAATACCATAGCTACAACGACGCCGGAGCCGCGCGGAAAGCCCTCGAGGGGGAGCGTCGCTACGTGAACCCGCCGGACCCACGACCCAGTCAGAATTCTCAGGTGACCCCACCCGTCGTCCGTATTCAAGCCACTCAACCTCCAGCGGTAGACACTCTTACCCATATTAAAAAGCTTGAAGCTGAGGTGGCCAAATGGGAACATGAACTGATAGTCCGCGAAAATAGGAAGCAAGATTACCATGCCCATACAGGCCGCGATGATGATATCCTTAAAAGTCAAGTCCAGGAAGCATTGCTCAACCGTGACAAGGCCAAGCGAGTCTTAGCCGAGGAACTCATCCGTGGGAAATCGGGACCCAGCTCGACACGAAAGCCTACCCTCCAAGAGCGTCTCCAGCAAGTCTTTGTTGACCCCACTTGTCCCGAGGCTGCCTCGCGCCCGCCCAATGCTCATGATACCCCTCGTCACTCTGCAGTTCACATTACCCCGATGGCCCATCCTCCCACTCCCTCATTACTTCCTATTCCCCTATCTGTGAATGACATCACTGAGGACCATTTCCTTAGTGCTATGCAACGCATCAACGAGAACA
>VYYI01003401.1:0-12300 GCA_021029175.1 Bilobella aurantiaca
GGGGGGGGGCACGGTTGAAACTGTACTTGCTCCGCCCCACACTCATAAACCCCCCTCCCATCTACAGTATGTCGGAAGATCCTCTTCTGATTTCAGAACAGTGTAACTAAATCAGTAATCCAAAAATCTCAACGATATCTTTACAATGCAAAAGGGTATCATCTGTCAAATCACTTCGAACACGGAGATGTGGATGACCACACATCCTCTCCTCACATCTCCCCAAAACTCGTCATCATTATCATCACTTCATCATTATATAATTAATTTTTTTTTTGAGACGGAATAATAATTACTTTGGATTCCTTCCGGCTCATCCGTCACATGCTCCGGAGTGCGGAGGAGGAATGGAGCAGAAGAGGGATGATGATGATGATGATGATGATGATGCCAAGTTTTTCGCATGGAGGTGACAAGGAGGGGAAGTGGGGAGGGGGAGGCGCTGGGTGGGATAGGATCCGTGTTTCTTTTAATTAAAAAAGTTTGACGGCCGAGATGGAGGAGAAGTTCCTACGGACTTACGGATTAAGTTTAGAGAGAGAGAGAGACGAGGATTTTTTTCTTCGAGATTGTTATGTATAAATATTCCATGATAGCGTGTGTATGTGTGCGTGTGAGTGTGTGTGTGTGTGTGTGTGTCTGTGTGTGTCACTCTCACTGTCGAAAGATGAAGTTCCTATCATTTTTCTACACCAGTGCTTTCCGTATGCGACGACAACGACGACGACGACTTGGCACTTCCGAGCCGCCTAACAGTTTTTTTTTCATCCTCCCTGCCCTGCTTGAGTGTGCGATGTGAGTTTGTATACGCAGACACACACACGTATGTGTATGTGTGTGTGTGTGTTATGAGTGAGTGGTTCTCCTCACGTAGCGATGACTCGACACACACACAGGCACACACACACACACACATGCACATATACCTGCTCTGCTAGTGCTCTCGATATGATAAAATGGAAATCATGGAGATTTTTTGTCGTTCCATCACCCCATGAGCTATACTGGGAAGGGAGATATGTCATTCATCTTTGGAGCTTAAGGAAATTGCCACACCTTATTAGCAAATGACACTCGGAAGTGAGAAACTTATGCCTTTTTCCTCTCCGCACACACACACACACACACAAATACGCACACACACACACACACACACACACACACACACACACACCACGCATATGTACACATGTAAGTATAATATTCTTCCAAGTGACTTTCCTCTCCAATTTTTCCCCTCACTCAGCAGGAAGCAAGGATGAGGAGGACATATGTATATATCTGTGACTGTGCCCACCGCCACGGAGCGACGGTGTACACATACGGGGTGGGAGGGAGGCAGACGCCCTCATGTCAACTCCCGTATTCCCCGTTACATAATGTCCAATTCCATGAGTACTATGAAGGCTCCCTCCAGCACACACATACACACACACACACACACACACACACACACACACNGTGAAAAAAATTCTCTCGGCCCAAACTTCCCTTCGTCTTCATCTTGTTCGTGTTCATCTTCTCCTTCTTCTCCCCCCCCCATCCGTGGCGGCGTCGCCGTCAATCTGATCAGAGCTCAAGATACTTGGAAAACTTCCCATCTCCCGCCCATTTCTGATGAGGTGGCCTCACTCCCTATGCAGACTGTGGGTGGGCAAAGCTAGGAAAAGGGATGCTCAAGTTCTCAGGTCCCCCCACTTGGTGGTAGCGGCGCTTTCTTCAGCTTCTTTCCTCCTCGAGGATTTGTGGGAGGAGCGGAAAAAAGTGTGAACTGTGGGTCACTCTATGTCATTAATAATGACTCATTATGAGGATCTATTTGTTTGGTTGGTTTCGGTGTTGAAAAATGCAATTGTTTGTGAGACAAGTTAGTTTTACTCTACTGATGGGAAAGGGCGGCTTTTAGTTGGAGTTGTGGGGACTTTGACTGGACCCGCCGGCGGCGGTGGTGAAAATGGGCGGGGGCCTTTGAATGATGTTCCACCGGCCGGCTGTGCTCATAACTGACGACGGGGAATGGAAGACCCTGGTCGTCATTATAACTTGTGGTGTGAGTTGGGGCAGTGCACGGAGGCACACAGACGCACAGACTGTGTGCCTCACATTGGTAAATCCACACGCACACGCACTCACTCAGACTCATAGTAAAAAAAAACTACTGTCTACGCCGGGGTTGCCCCCATGACTGGATGATGGAGTTGTCCGTGAGGAGGGCCGTGAAGGAGTGTCCATCCGCCGGAGCACTGACTCCTCGTCAGGCTCCACAATATGTGGGTTTAATAATGGATGAGAGCGTAATTGCTCAGTGGAAATCTATACAGTTGACATTTGATAGCCCCCTGCTCACAGACATTTCATAGCCGTGTGGAACACGTGGGAAGTTTTTCAATTAGAGGCGCCCCAGTGGAATCCCCGACTCTTCTTCCTCGCAGCACCACCACCACACCCCATTCCCTCCGTTAAATTCCCTTTGATCGTTTAATAAATGTAATTGGCGGGAGTCTGTGTGTGTGTGCGTGCGTGTGTGTGTGTGTGTGTGTGTGTACATGTGCAGAGCTTGACACATAGTCACGGCTTTTGGGAGTGAATGAGCCTGTCCCCCCGGTAATTGATAGCAATTAAGGATTCTAAATGGGCACACATGGAAGTATTACGGGTCGGGGAGTGATAATTACCGTCGTGTATATTTAGAGGCAGGGGAGTGAAACCTGGGAGCCACGTTTTTTCAAACTCACTCAAAACACACCACCACCACCACCACCACCACGATATGATGTGGCCTTCTCACATAGACAATCCCTCCCCACCCCCCAACCCCGCCCACCTTCCCGTGCAGTTTGCCTCACTCCTCCAGAGACAGAGCCGCCATGTCAAACTTTGTGTCCCTTGTTCAAATATTCCGCACGAGCTCGGAAGCTTGACGGTCCTGTTCCCCGGATCGGATCCACATTGGCCGGAATGCCAGGAGGTAAAAGTGGTTGAGAAATGGTGGTGGCGGCGGTGGCAGCGGCGGCGGCGGGCGTGTTCCCATTAATCTAATGGAGAAGGTGTGAAGTTTTGGATGAGTAGTGGGACGATTTCCCGTATATATGTATGTACATGTAGTTTTCCCATAATGACTCTGTTCGAGTCCCGGGGAAATCAGGTGAGTTCAATTTTCCCCTCTGATTTCCACACGCACACGCGCACACTCACAAATACACACACACACACGCGCACACACTCTCAAATACACACATAAACATATCATCATGTCCTCTCACCGTCATTGAAAACCCACATATGTCACATGCTTCGAGGACTGATATACCTATGCGCCCTTCATTAGCCGTCATTCACTCGCGCCCAGTCATTTCAAATTTTAATCCCCACCAAGAACAATTATTTCATTGGACAGTCAAATCCAATTTTGCACAAATCCCGCTCACACATCCAACTTCCTCAAGGATATATTGGACTCTCTCCCTCCGGCAGTCAGTCAGTCAGGCCCGGATTTAAATGCGATGGGGTGAAAAGGGTTGGGAAGTGATTGTGCCTGACTTTTACAGGTCCGTCCGGGGTGGAAACCATGCTGTTGTAGTAGTAGTAGTAGTAGTAGTAGTTAGAATGTAGTAGTAGTTGGAACCCATTCCCATTTGATTCCTATCGCAGCCCCAGCCGAGCCTCGCCCCCCCCCCCCCCACCGAAATCCTCATCGTCCCGTCCGTCCGCTGGAAATGGGGCGGGAAATTTCAACTTGAGCTTTTTCCTAGAGGTGACGATGAAGGATGATGATATTGAGGGGTAGTATATGCATACATGTATGTATATGAAATCAATAAATAAAAAGTAGCCAGAATATTCTCCTCGTTGTATAGGAATAGTCTTACTATAGGCATGTAAATACATACATACATATATGTATCGTATGCATACATGTAGTAGCCATACTGGCTCCATCTTTCCTGTACCACATCGCTCCAGGGGGGTGGGGGAGGCTTGTGGAGTCTCTCACAGTCTGTCAGTCAGTCAGTCAGTCCGTCCGTCCGGACCCTTCAATGCCCAATACAGCTCTCATGACTATGTGCAGACTTGAGCCCAAAGTTAGGCTCAAATGACGAGTCCCTACTTATAGTTGTGGTTTAGGGGAAGGGAGTTAGTGAGTGAGTGAGTGAGTGAGTGAGTGAGTGAGTGAGTGAGTGAGAGTAAGGGGAGAGCCAGGGCTATTGGGAGTTATGTTACCACCCGTCATGAATAGTGGAGGAGAAACAATGGTGAAAAGATTGACTTGAGCTTTAAGAAGAGTAAAATGTTTCCGTTCTGTCGGTCTTGGATGTGTACTGGATCCTTGATAGGATCAAGGGGAAGAGAGAGAGAGAGAAGGGGGCCAGCCAGCAGCAGAGTTTCTGTAGCAAACAATATAATTAAGGGGTGAGATATAATATTAGTTAGGTAGTTAGGTGGACCGTGGGGGTCCATTGAATATGCCAGGATAGAAAGGGGCGAGCTATAAGGATTTTTCTCTTATCAGGCCTCGCCAACCCTGCGGTCTCTCTCTCTCTCTCTCTCTGTCCCATTCTGATATCCACTCTATTGACACGGACGTCTTATGAAAAATGTGCTAAAGAGAATGCATAAAAGTCTACCTAGCCTCTGGGATTACCCCCCTAATATTCTTTGCTGTACATTGCGATAAACCACTTTGCAATATTACCTATACATACACACATAGCCACACTCACATATACTGGCATGCACACACACACACACACACACACATACACACACACACACACACACACACACACACACAAACGCACACACTTGCCATAGACCATAAGACCAACGGGATCATCCACACCCTTCCAGCTCATATCCCACACAGTATGCCACACACACACATATACACACACACACACACACACACACACAGAGGAATGGATGTACACACGCACTACGACGACTTGTACTACAACTACCACCACCATCATGTCTGGCTCGTGTACACATGTGCAAAACAAACCATTATAAAAGCCGGCTCAGACGGTGGCTCGTATATATGTGCAGTACATACACGCCACCCCGATCGCCTCTTGTCACCACTATACAACATGTTTGCACATATGTATATACATATATGCACACACACACACACACACACGGAGTGACATACAAAATTGTAGCCACCATTACTCCCTGCCTATCTCTCCCACACTCCCTGCCAGAGCCGAGTCATATTTGTGAAGAGATTTGTACCAAGAAAATAAGGCGACACACACACAGACGCGCGCGCGCGCGCGTTCACACACCAACAAAAATACACACAAGGGCTGATCCAAACGGAGCGGGGAATAAGTTGAAAATGTTGAAAATTCTCTTCCAACGCTCCCGCTCGCAGTGCTATAGTGAGGCAGTGAGTCAGTCAGTCAGGCAGGCAAGCAGTGAGTACTTTCTCCGCGGGCCGGGAGCTTATGTTTTTTTATAGAATCCTCGAGTTAATTGTGGGCGCTACCACGGCTACCCGGCTCCGATCGGAGCTGCTACATCTCTCCTCCCGTTCCCTTGACCACACATCCCATAACCCTTTAACTCCCTTAATGAGCCCTCCAGCACTTGTTTATTTATCCCACTCTCTTTCTCTCCCTCTCTCTCTCTCTCTCTCTCGCATTATGAGAGTCTTTGCTACGACCTGAAAGATGTTTTTTTGAAGTGTAGTATGAGTTGGTCTCTATGAGGATGGTATATATTGGGATTATTTTCCATCCCCAATTTTCCTCGCCTACTTTCTTCGCCGTGAGGTCATCATCAGCCATCTGGTTGTCGTGCATTGTAGGACCGGAGGATGAGAGGGTTCGGAGTGGGGTGAAATCCCTCCCTTTTTTTCCCCATCCCCCGGCTTTCCACTCATCGTCCCCGCGGCTCTCATGGTGATGATACGGGGGGGGGGTGGCGAGTGAAAAGTTTGTCGCCCATAATAATACTGCTAATATTATGATGTAATAAGAAGGTAGGGAGAGCATACAAAAAAGGCACATTACACAACACAAGGCTCTTGCTTCACCGCCCAATCCCATTCTCATTCTACAAAGGCAGTCGTGTCGCCTTCGCCTCCACGATAACACCGCACGCACACACACACACACACACACACACACACACACACACACAAACACGCATACACGCAGACCCACAGACACACGGGCTTAGTCTCTATACTCTCGCCTAACTCGGAGGAACAGGCAGGGAGCGTTGTTGTTGTTGTTGGAGGGGGTGGCGGGGGGGGGGGCGAGCTATGGAAACCTTTATGAACCTTGACTTTCTTAAACCGTATCACTGCCGTACATGACTTCTCACGTCATTACGTACGCTGCTTTAACATTAACAACCCTCCTTTCCCAGCCCGCCCGCCTGCCTGCCCGCCCGCCTTGCCCACTGAACCATTGGTTTAAAATGGGATTTCCTCCGCGGAGACGAGAGAACCAATACTATTATCACTCTCTCTCTCTCTCTCTCTCCTATTATTTTTACCGCTATGCCATTAAAAAAAATCTCCACACTACTGGTTGCCATGCTATAGTAAATAGTGTATGGGATTTGAAGCTCCGAAGGAGAAGGGCCCGAGCTCCTTCCACATAGACCAGCACCGCCGCTATTTTAGTGTGTACATGTCCGCTATCCGAACCGCTGTGAAACTCCTCAAGGTCGCATCACCTCCGCCCCCATGCGGAAAATCCTCTCTGCTGAAAAATCCACAAGACGGCATTATTTTGATAATTATTATTTTGTGAAGCGCCTGTAAAGACTGGGTTGGATGTGGGAGGGCAGTAGTTATTCTTGTAGAAGACAAGTTTGAACTAGCCAGAAAGAGAGAGAGAGAGAAAGTGTGATGCTAGGACAAGATAGGAGACCGAGGGGCATGATGGGAATTAGGGGGGACGAAGGGAGTTGAAAAATAAGAGAGGAAAGTATATGGACTTGGGTAGGTACTCTTTGGATGAGGAAGATTGTGTGTGTGTGTGTGTGTGAGTGTGTACGTGTCCATATGTGTGCTCGAGTGACTGTGTGCAGTAAGCTTCTGATCCTCAATATATATGGCGTAACTTTGATGAAGGAAGTGTACAGGAGAGAGTGGGAGCTGCAGAGCCGAGTTGAGCTGGAACGCCTTGGAGCTAAACGTGGATGTGTGTGTGTGTGTGTATTTGTGTGTGTGCGCATGCTGGAATTATTAGCTCGTGTGCCTGTGATTGTGTGTGCGTGCGTGTGTGTGTGTGTGTGCGTGTGTGTATGTATGTATGTGTGTGTGTGTGTGTGTGTGTGTGTGGATGGAGAAGGTGGATGAATACCTAAGAAGTTAAGGTTGCGGAGAGTTTCTACTGGGTGTGTAATCAGGGGGAGAGATCTAGAAAATCTAGCATTACATTAGCAAAGTGTCATTTGCGCTATGTGAGGCCCCAAGAATGGCAAGATTCGATAGTGTCAATGTTCTGTGATGTATAGACGTCTGATATGCCGGTCCCCACAGCAAGCCCTCTGCGCGCTCACACACACACACTCACACATATACATAGGCACACACGCACACACACACACACACACTCTAACGATATCTAACGCTTTCCTTCCTTGAAATCTTTAACTATTCTCGCCTTCAGCCCATGTCCCAATTCATACACGTAACCGATTTACGACCTCGTCTGATTCCGGACTTTCATCCCATCCTTCACAGAGCGAAGACCAAGGGCGGAGTATATATACACGTATATACATATGTATAGTATAGTATGGTGTAGCCGTGTGGTCATGGGAGGACTTGTTCCATGTATACATGTATGTATAGTCATGAGGCAGTAAACTATACCACCTCAGGCAGTGGCCGTGCGTACATATGTACACATACTCCCGCCACTTCCCTACACTCCTTTCCTCCGCTGCTGAGCTCAGGAGGGAGCGGCGGTGGCGGTGGTGGTGGTGGTGGCGGCAACGGAACGGGAGTTTAGCCCCAGACACTTGATAGCCCTGCCAAATGCTACTTTATACCCCACTCACTAAGTTTGATGCTATAATATTATTATATGTAGGGAAGACGATTAGAAACAACCGAATTTCCTACCCGCACATTACATATTTCGAGTGAGATCCTTTCCCCTCCTTCCTCCACCTCGTCCTCCATTGCCGCCGCTACTAGTACCACCACCACCAACACCGCGGACGCTTAAGAATAAGAAATGCCAAGGGCTCTAAACTTCATCTGATCTTCCTCTGATTATACCTTTGGGTCCGATTCTTCAAGCCTCACATACCTCCATCATTGTGCTTTATGCTCCTATCCTCACACTCTCCTCTAAATTACTTTCTTCATCGTCCCTCCCGCCCCAGCATACACACACGCACACACACACACACACACGCACACGCACACACAGCACCACATGTACAGCATGCACACTCCCGCCCATCCATACAATTTCCTCCCATATATATCCCCATCTCACTCCTTCCCGGGTCGCACCGCCTCAGCTTTGTCAACCGGGTTATATCATGGCCCGGAACGGATGAGTCAGGAGCCCTGGATCCATGACTTAAATAATGATGCATAATTTTATGGAAAGTAGAAGGTAGTGATGTTGGTGGTGATGGTGATGGTGGTAGTAGTAGTAGTAGTGGTATGCTTCCAAAGCCCAATTCCTGTCCTTCCCCTATCGGCCCACTTTGACGGCAGATTTTTCTCTCCAGTAGTGGTAGTCGTCGTCGTCGTCGTCGTCGCCGCCGCCATAGTCCTCTTTTAATCTTTATTCTCCCTCCCCCGCCCCCTGGTCCGTGATGACGTTTCGCATTGTCATTTTTTCCCAGTCAATCATTACGACAATCTGGAGGAGTCATTTCCCGTGATAAAGCCGGAGCCATCTCCTGCTCCGGAGCCGTCCCGGAGATCGCGGGAATGCGAGAGGGAGAAGTTGCACATCAGCGACAGCGGCTACACGGGACACACTTTATCTTCGGCTTTCTTAATTTCCACCACTGATTTGTAAGCGGATCCAACGGGTTTGGGGGGCGGGAGGTGGTGCTGTTCATGGTGGGGGGATTGGTTTACTTTCACACGGAAAATCCGTACCCCGCCGTTCCAGCCCTCCCGCCCACCTCCTCCGACTTTCCCGTTGTCGCACATAGTAGTGGTAGTCGTCGTCGTCGTCGTCGTCGTCGTAGCAGTAGTACGAGATAGGAGGCGGCGCGGCGGAGGTGGGAATCACTAATGGCGGAATTATCGAACCAAGGCACTATTCGCCTCCTTATTCTCCTCATCCCATATACATGTGTAATAAAGATTTCCCAAAATCTCATTTATATTTTCTCCGAGGGGAATTATATGTGAGGAATTAAAGCTCCAGTTCTATAGATAGTCAGAATCATCATCATCATCATCATCATCATCCTCATGCGAGGAATTAAAGTTGAACCCCGAAATTTTCCCACCGGAATCTACTCGTCTCATTCTATCTCAACTCTTACCCGCCCACTCCAAATTTTCATCACGGACAAGATGATGATGATGATGATGATGATGATAATGATGAGAGGCATGAAGTCAGTCGGCCAACTAATTAGACAAATCGAGCATGTGGTCCTGACAGGTTCGCAGGAGCCCTCCTGTCTTATTTGGCTAGTTGTTCCAGTGTATAGTTCTGAATCGATTCCCATTGGAAAAGAAACTGGGATGATGTCACTCTTCCGATGTGAAACGGAGGTGGGATTTTCCGGATGCAGACTGCCATATAGACTCTTCTTCTACTTATTATTATTATTATTATTATTATGATTATTTCCACAAGAAGAGGAAAAGCTCTGACTTTAAGTGTGAGGGGGAAGTTCAATGGGCTTGAAGAATTTCCCCGACAAGGCGCTCTCTCTCTCTCGCGCCACAGAAGGTGTTTATTCTTTTTCAAAGGGATAATTTGGACGACGTTCAAGGGAGATGAATGTTGGGATATGGGAAGCTTAATAGTTTTCAGGAGATACAGACTTATCAGTAGCTCTGTGTGAGTGTGTGTGTGTGTATACATGTATAAATATATGTAATACGTGGATGTATGTTGGAGGAGGACTCATGTTGAGGGATGAATCCTGCTTGGGTCGGCGTCGTTCCTCGTATTACGTAGGGCATAGGTTTTCCCCATGCTCGCAACGGGTTCCGTCCCAGTCTCCATCTCTCGTTTGGCGTAACGGGAAAATGACTCGGTGAAGAGAACAAGGTTGGTTGTTTCCCTTCGCTCTCTCTCTCTCTCTCTCTCACTCTCTTTCTGCTTATCGTGTGGGAGATAGGCGCTCGTGCATAATGTAAACCGCCCAATGCTTTTTCCCATATTATTCAAGTGGTCTTAAAGAGGGAAGAAGATGAAGAAGAAGAAGAAGAAGAAGGGAGTGAGATGGGAGACTGTGAGATGGTCGCATCTTCATCATCATCTTCGTCTTCTTCTCCTCCGCCTCCTCCTGCTCCTCCTATTTGTATATGTGGGAAAGTGAATTTGAACATGCTTTAGTGGTGCGTGTGGCTGTGCTCTGGGGGTTTTATAATGGAGCGTAATAGGTTACATATGAGAGATATGGGATGTAGTGCGAGTGGTAGGAGCAGTAGTAGTAGTAGTGCTGTTGCTCCCCACTCAAGTCTGTGTGTGTGTGTATGTGTGCCTGTGCCTGCGTGTGGAGGAAAGCGCGCAATGATGCATTACTTTTGTGGTCTGGCAAGGCTAAGTTAGATCCTCTTAGAGTATTTGATAAGGAGACTAGTTGAAGAAACTGGAGAAAGATAATGTGAAATCCAAAATAACTTGGGATGCCTTAATGGCAAGTCATTATCCTGCATAGTAATCAGCCTGCCACATTTCGCTTTGACAGATAAAAATAATAAATCACCGATACTTCTCTCATATCTCGCTCCCTTCTTTTGTGCCAACCTCCTGTATAAACTATCCATCCACATCATCTCCGATTCTTGATGCCATTCCTTCCTTCCTTCTTTCTCTCTCTCTCTGACTCTGTGAGGGAGTGAGCCGTAAGGAGCTGCTGGTTCATAGAAGATTGAGACGGGGCCATACAGCAGCCTCCTCCCGTGCTGATATATGTACATGTATAACTCTTTCCAAACAACTAAAATCCCACTCCCGCCACCACAGCAAAAGATATCCAAAAGTCTTCCTCTTCTACTCCCTCCTCTTCTTCATCACCATCATCATCTCTTCTCCTCCTCCAAGAGGGAGATCCATCCGTCGTCCTCTCTCCATCCTCGGTCCATTATTTTGAAGAAGAGGGGGGAATCTCGGGGAAATTTTAACCACTCCACACAGGGCCAGACAGATGGACGTGGCCATATGCCTCATTCTCCGCCGCTTTTGCCTAATCTCCCGCCCGCTTTATCAATTTAGCTGGCTAACTCTGTATGTGTCTAGAGACGAGGATTATAGCTACTTGAAGCCATAATTAGTCCGCCTATAGATAACTTTGATGGCTCTCAAGTTCCAATCCCATTAGTTCTTAACAGGAGTCGTAGTTGTAGTAGTATGTAGCAGTAGCATGGAGGGCAAAAGCGTATTGCGTAACATAACTCCAAGTGGAGGATTAGTGGGGAGGCGGCCGTGGGGGTGGCGATGGTGCACCTCAGAGCCACGACGGTAACTTGAGACGTTTGCCGATAGCTATGGATCATGGATGTGCCGTGGCAAGGCCAGCATCGGGCTTCGACCCGTACTCTTCACTTTTCTCCCCATCACTTCTTCATTCCAAGTCGACATAAATACTGGGTTCCTTTCCACAAGCAGCTTTTCTCGACTGGTAAAAGATTTCATTGGTGATTCAGTGGTAGAATGCTCATTAATTCTCTCATGGAGTAACTAGTTGCGTATTTGTTGTCCCTGCAAATTGGCACAACTCTTTCCAACAAGGCCAGGGAGGAAGTCATTTGACCTGACTACCAGCCTGCTCCCGGTACGCCCTCAGTGTGTGGTGATCCCAGCGGAAATTAAGCTCTCGGTTCGTTGTATAAGGGACTTGAGGGAGCGGATAGGGCGGTGGAAAATAGGGGAATCTCGGGCGATAGGGCCCTGGGCAGCAGTCGTATCAAGGATAGATCAGGTAAAGGACTGAAGCGGATGTGGCGCGGCTTGCAGGTGGGGTGCTTGGTTGGAATCAGTGGTGGTGGTGGTGAGGAGGGATGTGGATGGATAGTTTATACAGGAGGTTGGCACAAAAGAAGGGAGCGAGATATGAGAGAAGTATCGGTGATTTATTATTTTTATCTGTCAAAGCGAAATGTGGCAGGCTGATTACTAT
>VYYI01003402.1:0-12295 GCA_021029175.1 Bilobella aurantiaca
TATCGCTACTGGAGGAAAATCATTGGTTGTGGAGCTGGAGCTCTGGAACATATTTGGATTCTGAGTGGAGGTCCACTGCCGGAGGATATATTTAAGTCGGTGTCTTTTACCAGATTATGCGACAACATTGACTCTATAGTAGCGTGCACTAATGATGTGTTGGGCATTAAGAATGAGCTGGAAATGTGCACGGACGACAATTGGCTGTTATTCAAAGTCTTTCACAAGGGAATTCCTGTAGAGAGAGCAGTCGAAGACGTCTGCGCATTTGTTGGTAGCGAGTTGCGTGACTATGTTTTGTTGAAGAAGAGCCTTTTGCAAGAATTTTCATATCATCCCGTTTTGGTTTCATATCTGGAAATATTGGACAGCTATCTCGATGGTCACAATAGGTACTACACCGACTGCTCACGCTACAAAATCAAGGGTTCTGTGAAGTTGATTGATTAGTAATCGAATTAATGATACTGCTGATCCTAATGCAAAACTATGTATATTTAACGTTTAGCTTAAAGCACAACAAAATTCTTTAGTACAAACTGAAAATTTGGAAAAGAAGTAAGATACTCTAATACTCATAAAATTTTTCTAGGAGCTCAAATATTTTAGCTCGATACTATTTGCCTGTTCATCTGAATTACAGAAACAATAAAAGTTTTATTATTAAAAGAAGTAATGTGGTATAATAAAATCGTCGGATGTATGTATGTTCTATTTATTTCACAGATTTTATTGGGGAAAAAGTAAATAATAATAAAGATATTAGCTAACAAGCCCGTTATAGGACGGAGTATACTCCTGGTACCCATTAAGTACTTTTTGGATGTAAGACTCACATTTTTACAGAAAATGCAATTTTTAGACTTAAGGTGTGCACTTCATGTAGTCAAAACTCTTGAATAAAATTTTTGTTAATTAAACAAATCGCGCAAAAAAAAAGTACAAGAATATAATTTTAAAAAGTTAATTTTGTTACTTTGTAATCATAATTAAAATATCTGGAAGCGTTTTTTTATCCAATTAAAGTTCTTGTTTAGCATCAACGTATGTTTTACATATTTCCAACTTTCAAAAGTTAATAAAAAAAAACACATTTCTCATTTTCACATCATGCTTTGTACACCTAATACTAAAGCCAAAACTACTCATTAAGTGAGAATATTTGAAAGGCGTTATGGTGTCTGAATAGCTTGACCTGGCATGCGTTGTGATTTGTGACAAAGTTCTCCAGCCGCAGATAATATCAACAAGAATGAAGTCAAGAGGATTCCCAAGTTTCCAGCTATTGTGCTTCCGTAGAGAACGCTCCCCCACATTCCTGCAAGAAGCAGAAAATAATTCCAACATTATCACATAACAATAACTAACCTAACCAAAACATTTCATAGCTAAATATAGTGATGCTTGATAAAGCAACAAATTGTACACAAATTCAGCAAGTATTTAGCCATCATAATTTCCAAATGCACTCCGTAGCAAATTAGAAATTAACAGCTAAAACTATATTATGTATACATATAAACACTATGGTTATTGCAGGCTGCCTGTGTCAGTGTGTGATATATTTCGTCTGTAATTGATCCGTATTTAATCAGTAACTGTTCACATGTCACATGAACGTAGAAAATAATAATTGGGACTTACTAGTAGTGTAATTTTCGTCAAAACGACCATGTGTCTCCATTGCAGTAAGAGCCAAGCAAGCAAAATAGGCTGAGAATGCGAGAGTCATTCCTTGAAGAATCCCCGTTGTAAGTACTCTTTAAAATAATCATAATTTCAAATTTCAAAACGTAAAATAGTGCGGTTATTGTACCACGTGGTCATCTGCTAACTGTAAACTTATAAATTTAAAAGTCTCAAAGCACATTGGGAAATTTACGGACCTGAATTCGAATGAGAGGGTGGAAAATTAAAGCATTTTTATGTTAAAGATGACCACATGGTAGCAAATAATTCACGAACCCCAATCGAGACGGGTGTAAGTAGAATGCAAATGAGAAAGATATTGCCAGTGCGTAAACGGCAACTATCCAGAGCGACCATAGCGGAACCAAATCACTTGTGAGGCTGGTTTTGACAGGAAAGTTCGATCCATGTAGCATAATCTTCACAAAAAAATAGAATGCCACATTATAAATCTAAAAAACTTGAAACAAACTTATTATGTATCTAATTGTAACATGTAACAGCATTTATTTAGCAATATTCCCAATCAATTTGGGATATAATTTTTTTTTCGCTCTTTCACATTGCGGTATAGGCCTGGTCAATGTTTGTGTGTGCTAGTGAGTGGGGGAGAGTGGCCTGTTGTGCTTACTGTGAAGTTCCGAGGTCTGAAGCTAATGGACTTAATGCTAGGCAATGAACGTGAGGTTGACCACCGAGGAACCTCTTGCTTAGGCAGAGGCTGAGCACCACTATACGCATACCCACCCATCTTCAGCCTCCACGACCGGAACTTTCCAGACCTCCATTCACCACTACCACACCACCACTTTTTACTGTGCTGGTGCCGGGATTAGATCTCGGCACCTACCCTAGTAAATACAAGTGTCTTAACCCCCCGGACAACGGGCCTGGGGCCATAATTGGATATTAGTTAATTATCCCCAGATTCTAATTTGTATTCGCAAATTAATAACAAATAAAAAGCCGGTTGTTTTTGTAAATTCGAATTTCGCCTTCTGCATTTTTTTTGCTCCTTATTCGTTCAGTAAACATTATTTGTAAACCAAAACTAAACAGGTTTACTCTCCACTGTTGTTTTGAGTCATTAAAAGAGTCATAGTTTGAATCGACGTAATGATGTTATTGTGTAATAAACTTACATGCCCATCGTGGGACAACACGGAAAACCACTGAATTCTTATTTTTCTGCATAAAATTTTGTTCAATTATATATAATCTATGTTAGTTTATTTTATTTGAAGCCAGAGCTACAGATTCATCATTACAAACAAATACGGCATTTGTTTATATACGTCTAAACTGATTAAATTTTTATAAAATTCTACTAGCGTCGATTATTTGAAAATTTGTTCAAATGAATATGAATATACGTAATTTGTTCAAAAGAGTGTTTTAGCCTTACCAGAAGCCAAGTTAAGAGGCAAATACAAGCCAATTGGCACTTGAGAACACTTCCTGTGCAGCCGGAAGGCCACCGAAGCTTTCGCGCATGGTCGTTTAGTGTAGATTTTGGTGTGTACTTCGCCAGGGCCCTTGACGCCTGCACAGGAGACACATATTCCCGGGCTTCTAGTAACTCCTCTCTGCTTTCTGCGCTAAACGGCATCAGGGAATTTGGACTAAATTTTTGCCGCAAAGCAAACTTTCTATTTTGTCGGAAGTGCAAGATGCGGTGTTCCACTGCCAATTTCGCACTGTTAAGGAAGTGATCTCTCAAGAAATGCTAAATGGAAGTGAAGAGGAAAGTAGGCTACTCCTTGCCCCAGGGCAAAACTCACCTGCTCAATGCATCCAAGAATAATACTTTTTTAGCTAATCATCACAGATCAGTCTCATCATTGCTCAAATTCCCACTATTTTTCTCGTGTGAATTTTTCAACCGGTTTAATTCTTCCAGGAGTTGTTTAATTCCAATTGTAAAACTACACGAAGTCAATAAAAATCTTAGCATGAGCTCAACATGGTTCTATATTGCACATGCAGTATATTGTTATGATAAATTGCGTTTTATGTTGAATTTGTAAAATGTAATACTATAATTCTTAGTTAGTTTTATCACAATTGCAAATTGTTGCAAAAATCACTGAACTGAGAGTTGTGTTTTGTAATTGAGTTGAAACACTAGTTTTTTTCAAGTTAACTTTTTGAAAATATAACTTATTTTTTGAAGAATTTGATTTGCAGAAACGTAGATTCAGCAATAATGAAAGTCAAAAACTAAGAACTTTGACAAAGTAAAAACAGGATTGATCCCAAGGACTAGCAACAAAAAATGTTGACTGACGAGAGTACTCAAAACTTTCAAACACTTATTTTAAGACTCATCATTTGAGTGAGCGTGAGGAATTGTAATTAAATTTCCTTTGAAACCCACAACAAAAGGATCAAATTATTAACTTCCATCTGCTTGCGCTCCAGCAATAACAACTGTGCCAAGCCATTTAATTTATGAAATTTTAGTTAATGCTGACCGGCACGCAACGTTTTCTCAACAAGTTTATGTTTATAATATTTCTTCTTAATGATGATTCTATGAATTTCTTAGTATTTCAATGTTTACAAAGTATCATGTTTTAAATGGATTTTTAAGTTACACTCATTGATTTGGTATTGCGAAAGAGAATATGAAAGGGCTGAAACCATAAAAATGACTTACTAATAAAGACCTTCAAATTTTGATAGTAAAGTTCATTTTTTTTTACTTTTTGTTTTTCAATTTATACTTTTAAAATTTATACCAGAAGCAAACGTGTGGATTTTAATATTGCTATTTGCATTCGAATAGTAAAACAAAATGTTTTATTTTGACAACTAACCGAATGTCGCAATTTTAAAAATGTCAATCAATCGTTTGATATTTGAGGAAACCACCCATGTTCAACATATTAAAATTAATGCATTCTTACGTTGTGAACTAGAGTAAAGTTATTTAAAAATTGATTTAAAATAATAAATAAAATAAATAAATTTAAAAATATATAATGATTCATTTTTTGCAATGATTCTCAGAGTTTTTTGGTAATTGCAATAGCTACTTCTAAACTAAAGCTGGGTAAAACGATGTTTCTTTGTTTGATTTTTAGAATTTTAAAGAAAACTGTGTAAAGCATCTGCAAGATTTTTTTATTGAAGGCTAATATAAGGGTTTAGATATGGTCGTACAATATTAAGAAAAGTAGCAATTGGTAACATTAAAAACTGACTTGAGCTACCGACGGCATTTCATGAAGTAAAGCTTGGTGGAAAAGCTTATTTCACTGTCTCCACATCAAAGATCAAACTTTCAGCAATCTGAAAGCAATATAGCACAACAGAATTTAGCTAATGGAGTATTTCACAAGGCATAGGCCAGTTGAAGTTTTATGCGGATGCTATTGCCGCATATATTAAATATATTTATATTAAAAATAGAAAAATTGGAACAATGTCATACCCGTTGGCGTCCACAACAAACTGCCCTGCACAGATGGACACTGATGAAGACAGCTGTGATGGCCACTCCAGCCGCACTTAGGATCATAAACGAGCAAAATACACGCCCAGGCACTATATCAAATAGAAGAAAAATTAGTATCTGGCAATCGTTTATTACATTACTTTTTACTAGTAAAGCTAAACAAGCCCGTTCTGGGACATAATGCTTTTAGCTTCAGTTTCTGAGACCTGCCATAGAATTGGCTTATTTGGCTAGTCCAAGGTACATCAACTCTTAAGAGTAAAGAAGAAACTACAGCTGTACTGCACTCCTTTTCTACTTCTACAAAAACTTTTGCATTTAAAGCAATTATAACTTAGCGTTGTCTGTAATAGGACGTGATTGAATGTGTGACCATATTGTAGCAAATTGGGGAAAAAATTAACGTTGTTATTGTTATCGTTATTTTTGTAAATTTATTTATAATTTTTTGAATTTATTGTTATGTAATTTTAGTAATGAGTTTAGTACCTTCTGCATTAAATGTATTGTCACCGTAGTTGTAGTAGCCGTGTTGTATGAGAGAAATTACGGCAAAAATCAGCAGCATGAGAGAGAAGATGATAGAAGTAATTTGAAAGCCCATAGAAGTTCCAATCCTGAACAAAATCGTAAGAGAATAAATTTTCAATTGCTAATTTTAACAATATAGAAATCAAAACATCTCTTGTAAATTAGCTTGATTTATTTCTAAATAACTAGCAAATTTTTTGAATTGTATCAAATCAAATTATGTGTAATAGGAAATAGTTTAGATGTCTGAATTCACAATCAGCATTTATACAGAAACAGTAATAGTGTTTCTCAAATTTTAAACAAAAAAAATAAATTGAGCATGTCAAATACTTGCGTAAAATCATAATTTTGTCTAATCTTACATGCATCCAGACGGAGACTTTGCTGTTAAATAGACTAGACCTGCTCCGACGGAGAAGAAGAGCAAAGGAGCCCAGATTCCGATTCCCATGTAATCAACGACTTTGTAGTAACGAGTGTGCGCAGTAGAGTACATCAAAATCTGTTATTAAATGGTACATAATTAGGATGCAATTTCGAAATTAGATTTTTTTTGGACAATTACCTGTGCAAAAATAATTATGCCAGAAGCAATAGCTTGCACAAGAGCAAGCCATCGAATGGCCCCGGTATTCAGTAGTTTCAAGAAATAAGTGGCCTCTGACTCGTGGGCACGTAACCTGACCTTTTGACCTCCCGAAGGAAAGGTCACCGTGTCGGCTTCAGGTTCGTCATGGCTGTCTTCCTTGAAGGGTTCGTAGGGTCTCTCCATTGCAACAGGAAATGAGGATAGCAAAATTTAATGTTAGTTAAAGCTAAAACTTTCTTTCTATGCACATCGCAATTGAGAGATTAAATTAAGCTGGAGATGGACTTTACTCAATTTTTGGCTTCTTTCTCTGACAGTCTGGAACAACTGCAAATTCAGAAATATTAATAACGGTAACTACCATCAGATTGATTTTACCTGACATGCTAATAATTCGGTTACTTTTAAACTGTATCATGTAAAGTGTATAATTAAATATTTTAAGGGTATAAATTAAGCATATTTGAAAGTTTGTTTTTACAAAGACGTTTACTACTAATAAAATTTAAACGTTTAAAATGAGTATTTTGAATAAAAATTTGAAACTTGTTTTTTTTCATAAAATCGACATTCTAAAGCTATCGGTTGTATTATCAATAATTAAAAAAGCAATTTCTTCTTTATTGCCTGTTTTATTTTTTCTTTACACAAATTTCTCGCTTCGGTAATTATAAAGCAATTAAAAAGACAAAAAAAAATATATATTCACTAACAACAAAATAATTGTTTCTATGATTATACATATGATGCTATCGAATTTACGTGTTATACAAATTTTGTTAGACCAGACTGCAGAAAAGAAAGAGACAAAAGTGTTAACAAAAAACGGCTATATACGAGTGTTGATCTAAAGAGCAAAAAAAAGTCCAAGTGTCATCATCTGCTTATAAACACACACATAGGTTTTTTGTCGCTTATTTAAACTTCTTGGAACCACAAGAGGATCTGAAGTTTTGACCCCTTGATAGCAAGTGTCAAAGCACAGAGATTTACTTCTCTACGTATAATAAAGGGAACGAAGACACTACCAAGAATAAAGAATTCGTTTAGAAGCTGTTACAAGTTGCATAATAGAATTTTGTTTAATTTAAAAAAAACTCACATTTATTATTATTTATTTGATATTCTTATATACATATTTAAGCTAAATTCTACTATTTATTCAAAGTCTTGAAATAATGCTTGTATGTATGTGTATGATTTAAAATTTATCCAAAATTCAATACTTTGGGTGGCTTTGGAGTGTGTTTTAAATTAACTTATGAAATAAATTGCACCATTTTATGTTTAAAACTATTACACGTATAAAGTTAACGCCAGGTAGCAGCTCAAGGCGGCGTATGTTCTACTATTCGTAAAATGAACAGGTAGACGTGTCAAAGAATTGTTACTAATTTAGGCGAATATTACAAAGACCTATAAACTGGATAATTTAGTTTATAGTCATCCTCATAACGTTTGTTGCTACAGTTCTACTCATATTTTCCTAATTGTATGCATAATTTCTTCTAAATATTCCACAGAACTAGAGTATGATTTTGAACTAGAATTAACTAATTACTGTCTCTTTGTGTACAGACTTCAATCTTAGACTTTAATTTTTATACTATTTTATTGGACTCTCTAGAGTAATTTCCATCGACTTAAATCAACGCATGCGTCAAAAGTTCTTGACCATGTGAATAAGAAGAAATTAATCATTGACCTTTATTTCCATTTGGTTCTTGTGTCAAGCGATTGAAACGATTGAATGTTTTTTGGAAATTGGGGTATCAAGACTTGAAATGCGAAACTTTCTGATAGGATCCGACGGATTTCGGTGTATTTTTTTTTGCTCTTTGACATTGGCTTATAGGCCTGGTCAATGTTTTCCTGTGCTAGATAGTGGGGGAGGGTGGTCCCTGCCGGTTGAGTTGACTCGGAAGTTCCGAGGTCTGAAGCTAATGGGGTTTCTGCTGGGCAATTCCAGGCCTGCACACAACACCACTACCACACCACCACTTTTTTACTGTTCTGACTGTGCTGGTGCCTTGATTAGATCTCGCACACCTACCCAAGTTAGGACAAGAGTCCTAACCTTCCGGACTACGGGCCTTGGGAATTTCGGGTAGTTATTGATATCCGTCTAAAAGTATTTGATTGCACTGGCAATAAAGCCACACGGGGATGGTAGCAGGTGAATACCCAGAATCAACCATGGTTGCTCTCGGTTTCGCTTTTCTCGGTTTTAGTGTTCTCGGCTTTTATTTTTTGGGTTTAGGTTTCTTTGGTTATGGTTGTTCTCTTTTTTTGTTTTATGGATTTTGTTTTTTCGGTAGTGAAATAGAACCAAGAGAATAACCTCTCTATCAAGCAGGCAAAGTACCAAAAACTTCAAGTTTGGTCATTTCTTAAATCTCAACGCTACAATTTAATAATTTTGGCAAATAGTTACAACATGTCATAGTGAATTAGCGGCTCCTGTGACAATGACGGTAGGATTTAAGATTGGACATTCTTTAACGGCATGGAAACGGCATCTTGGCGCAACATTCGCAGCAAGTAACAAAACCTTACAATTACCTTTTTGGATACTGCGCTGCAAAATCCAATTTTATGGTATTATCCAAAGTGTCAATCCAAATTCAATTTCACCGGAATATATTTTGCCAAACCTGTTCATTAGAATATAATAAAAAAATAGTAGCTAAAACAGTTTAATTTCTTGTAATTTCATTGTCTTTGGACACTGTTCTAAAAAGGCATTAATGCGTTAACTAAGGCACATATTTTGCTCAAGTTCCATGATTTGGTAAAAAAAAACCTCGTGAACAACAAAATATTATAGCAGAAAAAAAACAAGACGAAGATTTTTCTTCAATAAACATTTGGTTTGAAATTGTAAAATTTCAAAATTACCAAAAATTTGACTTCACAAATCCGAATCTGGACTCGAGTGTGCAAACTTTGAGTAGATAACGAGAAGGCTTTGTCTTGGTCTCGGGGTGCCCTGTGTAATTAAATTGCAAAGCACAAATAAACAGACGCAAAGAGAAAGTAAGAAAATTATAATAGAGAACATAACTTGTTTTCAGTCTCTAAGACAGGTTATTCTTGAGCAAGCATAAATTTATTTAAATTCAAAAATTTAAAAGATTTACTGATATAATAAAAATTGATTTAAAGTTTTGTTATTTGAATAACAAGTGACAATTTAATAAAGTCAGGGTTGTCTTTTTCTATACAGAAAACCCAATTCTCTGTATGTGCATGGAAACTCTTCATCACTTACTTGAAAGTGTAGGTTTAGACCCTCTTTGCAGGCGAGTTTTGTAAATTCGAGAAAATAAGGTAGAAGCTGTTGTTGTAGTTACTGCGTCAGTTTTAGGGGAATTTTGTTGCGTAGCTTTTTTTCAGCACTATTGCGTCTTTTCGGAGGAGTTTTTCAAAACAGGCCTTACATAGCTTAACTATTTTTTGCATGTATTTCTAAAGGCATCATCCTGTTTCGTCATTTTTCTTCGTTTTAAATTGTTTGCGCCGTTGTCTCCACAGGGTTAAGAAATTGTTCATAAATGGAATTTTTACATGTGTTAAAATAAACATCGATGATATGTAGAAGATGTGTATGGTATCAACCTTACTAGAGGCGAGTTGCAGGCAACGGCAAGTAAACGCAAAATTTTTAATATTTCTAACAATTAAATGTTTTTTTTTTTGTAAAAATAAAGGTCTTTTATCATCGTGGTGGGTAGTGCATGCAGTAAAGATAAAGGATCGTTATTTGACATTCCCGCAAAGCGGATGGTCAACATGAAATGAGAGGGTATGGATGTGGTAGGGATAAGGACTCATTAGCATAGATATTGTTGTCTATGCAAATGAGGGCAGTCTTCTCAATTCTAAAAAAGACTTTTGGGAAACCTATCGGGAAATTTCTATATTCTCTTTCTTAGTATGCTTAATCACGGAGATACGGGCATACTCAAGGTCAAAGGCAAGGCAATTCCATTTTAGGGGAAACCCAACAGCAAAGACTTTTATGTGGCTGAAAGGGGAATTTGAACCCCGTTCTCACGCTGGCTAGTGGAGAGAGAGAGACACACTACACCGCCAACTATAGTGTATGCAGTTATACATCAAATAGGTATTTATTATATAATATCTCTACAATATAGGCTTATCGTGTAAATCACAATAAACTCATTATAAATTTGAGAAACTTTAGCATCAACAACAAAACAGAGGATGCAATGGATAGATTCCAAAATTGAAACGCTCCTCGCACAAAAAATTTATATCGTCGATTTTGTAGCAAATTTAATTACCTTAATTATTATTTTAAATTTATTTTCAAGCCATTTTGAGAACGTGTTTTTTAGTATTTAAATGGCTTATGTACTATCCTTAAAAGATTCAGTGCTATTTTTCTTTTGTAGTGAAACAAGCACTTATTTTTAAATTATTTTTTTTCTACTCAAACTATTTGTGTTTTGAAAGCTTCAGAATTCAATACTTCAGCAATGTTTTCTGTAAGAAATTTTGGTGTGTTTTTCTTTCTTGTAGCTTTAGCGAAGTGTTACAAGATTACTATCAAGCCGAAGTACCCTTCCAATGTAGAACCTGTTGAACTCGAGGTTATTGAAAGCAAGAAAGGCAGCGATGGAAGCTTCGGAAAAGTAATATTTGGTAAGACATCCTTGAACAGTAAAGCAAAAGTAACATTCCTATGCCATTTATTTGCTACTATAATTATGTTCCAAAGTTAATTCGATCTTAACCCTAAATAATACAATAAATTTACTGCATTAAGGTAATAATTACTGAAAAGAAAACTAATAATCTGTGTTAAGATACTGTGTGAAATAGTAAGGAGTTGACAGCACACAACTTTTGTAGTAGTGCAATTTAGAAATCATTAAATTTTATGATTTAAACCTACCAAACTTGGATTTTTAAGAATAATACACTGAGCTAATAGTAGGTGCCTCTTGTATCACTCCCATAACAGCGATTTCCTTCAAGGATGTCTCATGTCAGTAGGCGTGGGTTCAAATCCCACTAGATGCTTATTTGTTGGCCTTCTCGCCTCAACTCAATACAATCCGCCCCAAATTGACTGTTTTTTGTAGCAACAGACGAAGCGCTTAATACCTTTGCGGTGAAGTATGTTTCTCCATTTGCCGAAATTGGACAGCGTGAAGAAGATTTCTCTAAAAAGAAAGCGAGTCAGGAGGAGGCGTTACGGAATGAATATAAGGCGTATTGTTTTATGGAACACGAAAGTGGCGGTAAGAAGTGAATTGTGTTATAATACTAAAATCTAAACAAATGTATTTAGGCCATTGTTTTGAACTAAAGCAAAAAATAATTTAAGGTCAACTCCCGAGAGGAATTCCCAAGTTGCGTTACTACGGTTACGCCAAGTTTGAAATTTACTCAGATTATGATTATGAAGTTTTGGTGATTGATTACTTTCCATACAACTTATCCGAACTTGGCAACCTGCTCGTGAGCCACAAATCGAGATACTTTTCAGAGAAAACCATTCGCCGTGTCACAAGAGAAATTGTAAGTGCTCTGGCAATACCAATTTTGTTGAAAATATACACCCTTAACTTTTTGTTGCATTGAACAAGACTACATCTAGGAATGTAGACAAGTTTAAATTATATGCGCTACAACTCTAAAACGGGCTTGTTTGGCTAGTCTGAAGCAAATGAGTTTTGCAGCAGACTTTTCTTCGTATATTTCCCCTTTTTTCACAGAAAATTTATTTTGAGCAAATATGAAAAAGAAAAGCTCAACGTAAATGTCCTACCATGGTTACTTATATTAGAAAGTACGGCCAGAAAATGAACACTTTATTTACCTGGTAGTAAACAAATATTTGTCTTTTTTTTTCTGTCGTACTTTTTCCTATCTGCTACCGTGCTCCCAATAAAAAAGAGTCGAGTTTTTAAATTTTGATTTCTCCTTATGGGAGTTTACACGCATTTTCTCCATGGCGGCAAAAACTCGACTCTTTTTTAATGGGAGAACGG
>VYYI01003403.1:0-12288 GCA_021029175.1 Bilobella aurantiaca
AGCCAAAAATCGTTTCCTACGTCGTTTCCTACAACGTATCTTACGTATCTTACGTATACTACGTAGTTTTCAAAAAATCACGTAGGAATACACACCCTGAAAAAAGTCACACAATTCAAAACTTTCAAAATGGTGTCTTGGATTGAATCGATGAAATAGTTACTTCACCCGCTCTAAAGCAAATTTTTTTTTGGCAGGAAAGGAACTATTGAAGATTTCTCATAGAGGAGTAGGCAGCAGTGGGAGGGTTACATTCAAATTAACTTTGTTCACCATGTAGTAACCCTACTTGCAACGATAGGGTTACATTCAAATTCACATTGTTCACCATGTAGTAACCCTACTTGCAACGATAGGGTTACATTCAAATTCACATTGCTCACCATGTAAGTAACCCTACTTGCAACGATAGGGTTACATTCAAATTCACATCGTTCACTACCATGTAAACCTACATATAGGGTTTGTCCCCCTCTGCTTTACTTCAATCTTTGTCCAACCTATGATCCAATTCAACCAACCATTTCTACTTACACTAACACTAGCTCTGGGTGAAGTAACTATCTTTAAAGAAAAGTACACACAAAATCTCAAAATAGTTACTTCACCCACGAATTCAACACTTACTTGGCAGTGACAGTTCTTGCAAAACAAAGATGCATCTGAAGCGAAGAGGTCTTCGTAACTCTTGACATTTCGAATTCAGCAGTGTGTTAAGTAGAATAAATTAACGAACCCCAGTAAAGTAGTATTCTTCTCCAAATGGAAACCGCTGCTGTTCGGCAGCTCTTCCCCACAGAGAATGCATGAGTACTTCACCATGGTAGTAATGAGTAAATAATTGAGTAATGGAGTAAATGAGTAATTAGCTGTTTTACGCTTTTGGGAATTTTGTCAACTTTGACATTTGAGTTGAGCTGAGCAAGTACCTACGTCAAACGCCAACGACTTGATGTTATGGTTTGTAAATTATACATTTCCGAATTTTGAACGCTCGGAGTCTCCCGCTCTTGTGGGGTGAAGTGAGACGACATATTTCAGACGGTACTAATCCTAAAATTTTTTGAATATGTTGAACAATAATTTAAATTATTCTAATTCATACAACCTCAAATAAACTCAACTTAAATATAGTCAAAATTTACCATTAGAGGCCAAAGACGCCCGTCATAGGACATGAACACCCAAAATTATAATCCCCTGACTTCGTATTAGCTTGTTTGGCTTAATTTAAATTTAGAAAATTAAAGCAAAGGTCTATGTGTGCTAACACACATGTACACATAGTTTTGGTTAGACTAAAACTAGCGGTGTAAATTAGTTGTAAACCTCAAAATATACTATCCTGTAAAATAGTCTTATACATAAAAGCAATTCTTTTTTTTATAGCCGTCACACAAAAACTCATCAACATTCATTCAGCGCGAAAGATTGGCATCAACTGTTTTAAATATTGATTGTTTTGTGTGAAGAATCCTGTCCTAGGACGGGCATAATTGGATAGAGTTAAGTAAAAGGCCAAAACTTTTTAACTTAAATACGCGTGTATAGGGCTGCTACGTAACGTTTCAGGCCAACTCTGCTCATACGTGCATTTAGTCCTAGGAGACTGAATGGTCGGTCACGAGCGATATTCAATCAATCAAAATGGGCGAATATTACTACCGCAAATTTTTGAAATTTGAATGTGTATCCACAATCATCCAGTATTATATTGGTATAATTACAATTTTCCACCTTCACCTTATTTCTGGCTAGAATACTTCCGAGGTTACAATTCACACCACGGGCCCTCATCCAACCTGAATCCGAGGATTATGGCATCCCCAAAAATGTATCCAAATCGTTCAGAAACGACTTCTCCGTAATGCGGTTGTCATAAAAATTTAATTGACATTTATTAACTATTAATTAAATCTTCTTTAACATAAATCGCCAGTACATGTCCGCACATGTCTGCGACATGATGAATCATGCCTGAATTTCTTATTGCATTTAGTACAAGCGTACTTGAGTTCATCGGAATGTATCACCGAGTGATGCTTGAGGTTACTTGCTCTGGTGAAGGCCTTGTCACATTGTGGGCACTTGTAGGGCCGCTCCCCAGAATGCACCACTTGGTGTTGCTGGAGCTGATACGCAAGTTTAAAGGTCTTGTCACACTGTGTGCATGCGTGCGACCGCTCCTGTGCGTGACTCCCCTTGTGAAGGACCAGTTGATATTTGGTTTTGAAGTCTTGTGCGCACCTGCTGCAAGGGAAGAGGAGCTCCGTGCGGTGAATGACCTTCAAGTGATTGCGAAGGCCGCACTTTGAGGCAAGAAGTTGTGAGCAGAGTGGTTCCGGACAAGGAAACCTCCTCCCGGGCTCTTTTGATTGGTTCTTGCGACTGAAGGGGGCGGGGCCTTGCTTTTCGGTTAACGGGCCTTCAAATTTTGGCGGCTGAATTTCTTGCTCGTGATTGGCTTCGTGTTTTCGAAATGGGGATTCATGCTTGAAGGCCTTGCCACAGTGACAGCAGACATAGGGGCGCTCAGTAGAGTGTGAGATTAGGTGAACTCTTAGACAATACCTGAAAAAAAAAATTTAGTAAACAATAGTTAAAAATTGAACACTACTGGGAGTCGAACCCGTGCCCCCTTGTCACTGACTCGGACACTGGCGCCATTGGGCTTCGAAACCGTAATTTCTACTACAAGAGGGTACTATATTTTTCATCTCTAAAAAATTCTCTTTTTTAATATAAAAGCCAAACACGCCGGTCCAAGCACAGGAATTTTTAACAAAAATGAATTTTTAAAACAAAGGAAATTCCCTTCTCTAGCCAGTGCCGAATTAAGTGTAAGTGGCTTTTTGTGCGACATTCTCGTTATGTGCTGTCTTGGTTATCGTTACTTGGTCTTAAATTCCTTGCCGCACTCTGTACATCGATTGAACCTGTTCTCGTCATGTTCCCGCCTAAAGTGCACCAGTAGTCGTTTCCTTGATTCGAATAGGGTGCCACACTCAGAGCACGTTCTGTCCTTGACCTTGCGATGCATTTCCATGTGATGTCGACGAGTCTCCTTGTACTTGTACACTTTGGCACAAACGACGCATGGAAAGCGGCCGAAAACCCTTGGTCGAACCCACTTGTCACTGTGCACAATGGTACCAATCGGTGGATCAGGTTCTATTTAAAAAAAAGTTTTTAAATAACATGATTTTGAAATAAAATAATTTCGAATAAATTTTTGAAATAAACGAATTGTAATTACCTAACCTTCATTAGGTCCTAAAGTCTCTGGAAACGGCCAGTCAGAATCATATGCAACATTATTTTCTTCGAAAGTAGGTAAACGTGTATCGTTTACTATAGGCGGCGCTGGACTCACTTTGATGTTTCGATTGTGATTGGTCGGAATTTTGTCGGGTGGCCTTGGAGGAGTGGGGTTGAGTGTTCTAGCAGTGACGATGAGGCCAAATCCTGCCAATTAATTACCAATTACCTTTTATTCAAGTCAAGCGCAAACATATGTTAACGCGCACTTTCTAAAATGCTGTTGCGCATGCGCCATGAAGGGGTTGTGACTAGTCCTTTTGAGATTCCAGCTTTCGACGCCGTCATAAGCTTACTTCGAAACTCCTTTTTTAAGTTTGCAATTTTTTCCATAATTCGATCGAGTTCGCAGTAGGTGTCGTAGACTTCAACAATCTGAAATAGGCATTTGGAAGATAAAAAATGGTGCAAAAGTTAGTTTTTTTAATTCATATTTTATTGAAAAAAATATCAAAAAACATCAAAATTTCCAGTTTTATCGGATTACCAAGCTAAAGAAGTAAAAGATTGAATGAAATAGTTACTTCACCCACTTTTACCTTGTGACTTAATTACATATAATTAGAATGGAGATGTTAGTCACAAGTGCCTCAGGTTAAGCAAAAAAAAATATGGTTTGTCGTTCATAAACATTCTCCACTTTAATTGCCTGTTTTTCATGGCTGTACTACTCCCTATCTCGCAGTCTGTGCGTGGCGGTTTCACAAAAACTCTCTCCCCTTACTCATCGCCCAAATCCAATAGATGGGCATTTAAAATCCAAATTTTACTCTTTTGAAAAAATAAAATAGAGGAGCGGCCCAGAAATTAAAATAAAGCCCTCCTGCCTTTGGACGGGCGTTTTCAGTAGTGAAAAATAATATCATACTTACTTGGCAATGACAATTTTTGCAAAAGAGAAATGCGTCTGAATGGAATAGGCTTTCGTCACTATTAATATTTTGAATAGGTGTTAAATTAAGCAAATTGATAAATGACCGTAGAGTTGTATCCTTCTCTAATTGGAAACTGTTGGTTGAAGAGGGCAACTCTTCCCCACAAAGAATACATGAATACTTCACCATGGCCAAATCAACTGTAGTTTAGTTAGTAAAGGTTAATTAAAAAAAAACAATTAAGATATATAGCTGTTAACATTTTTGTAAACAGAGAAGCACTACATACACAATTGATGTTGTTTGTGTTATTTGAAATACTCTCTTTTTTGAGCGCTCTAGCTTCCCGCAAAAAAAGGCAGTGAAATCGAGACGGATCCATTTTACGGCGTAACCAATCCTCGGACTCTCGATTTATAGATTTAAATTAAGCATTAAGCTGCTGGACTAAACTTAACGTATAAACGCTACTCACGAAGGACATTATCAAAACTGTGCAATTCAAATATTCTGGCCCATTCTACCCCTAGAGTCGTAACTGTATAAAATTCATTTTCTTTACGCTTCCAGTATGAAATTCATGAAAAATTTATTGAAAATCTGTTAGTTAGAACGACATTTCTAAACTCTAGATTTCATTATTATATCACTTTATTAAAAAATACAATACTAAACCATTTCAAAGTAGATGGTAGTTTGTACTTAGCAATGATTGAATCGACGATTTCAAAAAATAACGAATGATTGATTAGTTTATCTTTCGATTGCTAATTAATTTCCCGCAAAAGCTAATTGTACATAATTTTTCCAATTAACTTGAAGTTTAATTTTTCCAATTAACTTGAAGTTTAATATTCCCAATTCACTTGAAGTTAAATTTTCGTCAGAGATCTCTCTGATTACTTGATAAGGACTTTAAGTAGAAGTTAGGTAGATAAGCCTTGAGTAGAGACTAAAAGTTCATTCAATAGAGAATAAGTAGTTTTACCAATATTTTTTACATATTTCTAAAAATGTATTCATCAGTACTAGTAGTGCTTTGTTCTATTGGAGCTCTAGTTTCGGGTGTTCCAGCATCCGCCGAAGAGTGGCGCTTAATCAAAGTAAGTGCTGAAGATGCAGGTCAGTGGGTCGATCTCAACCAAATCGCTGCCTTGAGAAAACAAAATGTTCATTTCGTGGATATTACGGAGATTCCCAGCTTTCCAAGGTCCGAACCGTCTGTTCGTACATCAGGTAAGTGATATAATAAAATAATATTTTATTGATTTAAAACAACCATTCAAATCTACTTGCATTTATTGCAATGCCTGAGAATTTTCATTAAAAAAATTGTTAAAAATTGGCAAACATGCCCGTCGTAGGACTGCTCTTAAGACGAGCCTATTTGGCTAGCCATAATTACATTTGCTAATTTGCTATCAAATTCCTTTTGAAAAAAAAAATGATTTTAATTTTTTTTAGTAATTAGTTCTTCAAAGCATGAAATTTTTATCAAAATAAAGCAAATAGAATAGGTCAAATGCTGATGCTTAGAAGTACATAAAAAAGTTTTTGCTAAAACATATCTCTTTTTACTCACGTACTCATTGCAAGAGGTCTTCTTCTTTCCTACAAAAGATTATTTTTTTGTTTACTGTAAACGCTAAAATCTAAAATAAGCTATAGCAGTTGATGTATATTTCCTGAAACTGTAAATTTGCATAATAAAACTACGAATACGAATTATTTTTAAGAATTGAGATTATATATAGTTTGTAATTGGTTTCTGGTATTACACGTTTCTAAAATTACAAGGATAGGCTAGAAAATTAGGCAAAAAAAATTACGTATAAAGCGTATTAGCGTCGAGGAACTAAAGTTTCTTGTATTTCAACTCAAACAAAATACAAAATATTAAGTATAGGCAATATAGGCATAGTTCAAAATTTGCAAAATTTGCTAGCAAATGACAAAACTAAAAATTACCGCTTTTATAAATTGTAGAAATTCCAACAAGCGTCGAGTATCAGGCCACTGTTAACTCTTTGATACCACATCTCGATATTGACCGTATTCGAACGTTTCTCGACTACTTGACTAGCTTCTACACTCGAAGGCACATCACCACAATGGGCAGAATAGCTACTCTCTGGTTAGAGGCCGAAATCCAGCAATCCATATCCAGGAATTTTGAATATCCAGGAAACGTCACCGTCTCACTTTTTGAACACTCCTGGCTACAACCAAGCCTCATTGCCAGAATCCCAGGCTCAGATCCTACTCAAAAATCGGAAATTGTTATCCTGGGTGCTCATATCGATTCGGTCAATTGGGAAAATACTGCTCTTCCAGCACCGGGTGCTGATGATGCTGGAAGTGCTGTAGCAGCAATACTCGAAGTATTCAACATACTTCTCGAAAACAACTTCGTTCCAAAAAGAACACTCGAGTTTCAGTTTTATGCTGGAGAGGAAGAGGGACTTCGTGGTTCGCGAGCTATTGCACGAAACTACTCTGATGCCAACATCAACGTCATTTCGATGCTCAATATGGATCTTGCTGGTCTCTTCTCACGTCCCAACATTGGAATTACTGTAGATGAAACAGACGAAAATCTGAACGACTTTATGCGACTGTTAGTTGATGAGTATTTGGACTATGGATTGGAGGACTACGAATGTGGCTACGCATGCTCAGATCATGCAGCATTTACGGAATTTGGATTTGCGTCAACTTTCCCCGTGGAACCATACTGGTTCCGAGATGGCCACCCCGTCACGGATGTGCATCACAAAGACAAAGATACGGTTGACATGCTCAACTTTGAGCAAATTCTTGAATACTCGAAGTTAGCACTTGCCTATGCGGTGGAAATCGGAATGCCTACTGAATGAGTATTTGCTATTTTCGAAAGTGTTGCATGTGAATTCGAAATAATCAGAATAATAAATTGAAATTTTGTCTCTGGAAATATACAAGGAAAGCTCCTGAATTGCGGCGTTATTACATATCATTAATAAGACACAAGCGCAGCATTATTTTCAAAATTTCCCAAGATTAATGTTTTTCGAAATATCGTCAAAAACAAAACAAACACCTTATACGACAACAAAATCACGTTTTCGAAATAAGGAAAATTTTAAATTTACTGTTTAACATAGCAATGTTTCCAATAATGCTATGTAATGGAGATATAAATAATTGTGAACATCAAAAATAAAAAATCCTACAATAATACGACTTTGTACATTACCTTTTTGGAATTCTTGGAATTTTTCTTAGTAGAAAATGTAAGTGCAAAAACCCAAGTAACTTCTTTCTCGTTCTCGGTATTCTCAAGGACATTTTTCACTTTCCAAATGTAAAACAATCTAAAAATAAAGCGTTAAAATTTCATTTGTACCTAAACTTGAGTTTTTTCACTAGGTTTTGCCTTTCTGCAAAACAATACTTTTAATTTTAAGAATGATCACCATAGCTATTCTTATAATTGCAACTTTTGGTTGTACTAGCTCACAGAGGGATTGTTGTAGTGGCGCCTATTTTAATAGTAGTGAACTAAGCCAGAGTTATAAATGTTCTTGTGAGCACTATACTGCAAACACTGATTTCTCCGCACTTGCTCAGAAAAATGGATTCATTTGCTGTAAAATTGGTACATTATTTGTAACATATTTTATTATCTATACAAAATTTAATAAGCTGAATTGATTTTAACTAGGAGGCGAGACTGACACGAAACACAAATTTCGTCAAATTTTCTTCTATGTTGTTGCTATTGTTTTACACGTTTTGAATGATATTACCGGTACTGACTGTGGCAAAGCAACTCTTTGTATGTGCTCATGCATGGATGTTGTCAACAATAAACATTATGATACGGAACCTGCCGTTGTTCCAGGAAATCTTATCTCGGAGGAATTTGTGAACGCTTGGCGCCATGGATACAAAATTTCAAGTACTCATGAGTGTTATTCAGAGTGTCTTTTTGCCTCCAGGAATTGTAATGTAACTAACAAAATGGCGGATTCCTGGATAACGAGTTTCCCGATTTTATATGCCGTACACAATAGAATAGGAATGCCAATGTATGAAAAATTGTGGAAACGTGTTCAACTACTGTACAAAAATTCGCCAGCAAAAATTTATCAACTTGTCGACAAGTCTCATTCAATCGCAATTGGTCTCCTATCCTCAATATCGGGGAAATAATTTATTTATTTGTAGCTACCATTTTTCACTAGATAAACTTAAATATTTGTACCAAACCTGATAAAATAATTACCAATAATTATTTTTTTTTGCCTAGCAAAAATAGAACTGCTTCCTGGTTGTGCTTTTTATGCCAATATTATAGTTCTTCCTTCAATTTTATTTAAGACGTGTAAATCAATTCATTTTTCTAGTTTGGAGTTGACGGATAATAATTTTGTTTAATTTAATTAATTATCTACTTTTCACTAATTAAACCTTATAATCTGAGCGGCCGTGTAGATCTTGTGCTTGCCGTAAAATTAGTAATGCGCCACAGTGTGATGTATAAACATAAACGAATAAACCGTGGTAAAACGGTACAACCAAGTAGTGTCAACAGGAATGTTAGAAGAATGGTAAACAATATTAGAATAATTAAACAAATTTATTTAGATATTTTTTCAAAATTGTCTAATGTGGTAATTTTGAGGTCAAGAATTCAACATAAATTATACGATTACACTGAGAAAGTCTATTTGCTCACGACCTTAAGAAAAGGTCGCTACTTGACATTTCTGCAGAGCGGATGTTCAATTTGAGGTCAAGGGGTCATTTCCAAGTGAAGGGGGCCCTACGATTATCGGGACCATCATAACTTTTTGTTTCATGCAAAACTAGAGTTTGACCTTGAAAAGTCATTTTGAGGTCAAGGGGTCATTTTGGGGGTCATTGGGGGGTCACAGAAAAGTGTCCTATAGAAATGTTGCTCCCCTTCATAAGTGGAACAACTTTTGTAAGGGTCATTTTTCATATTGTCAGAGAATGATATTCATTGACCTTTTGACCCCCAAGAGGGTCACTTCCGATAAAAAAAAACTTGAACTCGGCCGGATCTCAAGGAACTTATATCCAAAAACAGATTTGAGATATGTTGAGTAGTTCCGGAGATACACGGGCTACTCGGACGGACGGACGGACGGACAGACAGAACGAAAACATAAAGTAGTTGACACTACTTAATAAGGGGAACATTGGGGATATACTACAATTTAACTGTTCTTTGAAATATTAAAAAAAAATTTGAGTAATGAAATTACGCTATCTAACAAGTTTCGTTTGTATTACGAGTAGATTATAAAAAGTTTTGTACAAAGAACTAGTGGGAAACTTCTCCAAAGTACTTTTTTAACTTAACTTTGAAGGCTGCTACAGCATCATTCACGTCTGGCAGCGATGGAGTTTTGTTTGATAAATTACTGACTTTTTCTGGTGAGGGAGGTTTGTCAGAGTTTGTATAGATCAGGTTTTGGCTCTTCTTGAATTTTTTCCTTTTCTGTTGACATAAGCTTTGGAATCGGCGGCTACTTGTTCTGCATCTGCATCAAGAGTAATATTGTAATTGTCCTTTGTAAAAGTTTCTCGTGGAGTTTCTTTTGACAGAAAATACCGCACAAGCAATTTTTTAGAATTCAGTTCAAGATGACACGCTTTTTGGTGGGGTCAATACTGAGTGTGTTCTCCTAATTAAATGTAATTTTGCAGCTTGGTATAACGCAGCTAGGTATATTAATTATTTATTATTTGACAAATTTCAACTTTTTCAACAAATTTTTGTAGACCAGTATTTGTTGTTACTGCATCAATTTACCATGACGTATACCGTTCGTTTCACCGGAAACTGAACACCTCATTTTGTTACAATCGCCAATTGCTAATTTTATGAAGCGGCATTTGTTGTAAATTTTGATTTTCTTAGCGTTGTCAATACACTTCACCTTATATTGTGCAATTACATTTGCCCTAAGATTCGCTCATAGTTGGGCAAAGTAAATAAGTTTTTTGGGTGTTCAGTTTCTGGTGAAACGCATAATTGAAAATGATTGTTAACTAAAGAGTGGTATGAATTCGGTTTACGGGGGCAAGGATCGTGCCGGCAACAGCGGCTAGTTAAATATAAATTTTATTTAAAATCTATCATTCGTATTGGCAGATAACTGCAGTGTACATTATCTTTTTCTCTTTTATTTATTCTGTGATTCTTGTTTTTAGAAACGAGAAAATCGCTTTAGATAATCTTCTACAAAGTGAACACCGGCCGGTATTCTAACATCAACAATAGTATACGTGGGGTCATCGGATTTCCAATCTTGCGTCTCATTGCTTGTTACGACTGTCTTATTTTTCCCTTCGGTTGTCTTGAAATATTTAAATATCCCCCTTCTTGTGTAGCATAAGTTTTTGACGTCCCAGCAAAACGTGCCCACTTCGGCGACAAAGTCACTAGGAGCAAATTATTCAAGTTAATGGTAAAATTGGCAATTGCATTTGTTCACACTACCGCAGTTAGGCTATGTTTTTCGTCACGTAGTCAAGCCAACTACTACAAGTATATACTTACTAACGTTCACAGTTATTATATTGGTAAAGTGAGCATTTGAATCCGTTTCCAGTTTTTTCCTCAAGACAAATTTGAACTTGATTCTATAGATAAAGGGTCTTATTATAGGCCAGTTTGATGAATAAGGAGCTTTAGAATGTGGGTGTTTTAAATTGTCACGCATTCACAATATTATCTACTGGATAGTGCCCCTGCACGGCACTTGCTTGATGAGCTACGTCGTACTAACAATTGTGGGATGGGACTGCTCCTATGCATTACAGTTCTAATAACCCGAAGCTGTTGTTGGACTCGAAGTGACATTGAAAGTACCCTCAAACAAATCATCGTAATTTGTATTTTTTTTTGTAATTGTATTTTATTTTGTACCTCATCCTGGTACATAGCCCATGGAGCCATGAAGGTAATGCAATTAGTACAGCAATGAATGAGTTCGAATATGAAATACAGTAAATAGAAGAAAGAGGATAGATATTAATTGTTAAGTATCTCGAGTCTTCAAAAATTGTAGTAAATCTATAATTAGTCGCAAATCACTTTTGTTGTTAAGTTTTTGTTTCTCAAAGCTAGTAAATTTTAGTTGAAGAGAATCCATTGTTTCGTTTTTAATGGTGCCTATTTTTAAAGAACTCTTTGAAAGCCACTCTCTGAGTGAAAGCCTCTTTGAGAGCACAAACTGTAATTGCTTACCTTTGAAATCCAATCCTCTCTGCAATCTGCTGAGTTACAGACCCAAATGGCCAGAAAGAAAAGCTTTGACAACATGATCTTCATTTTATATCCTGCGAAATTTCACTACTTTGTGTCAGTTGTGGAGCGTTCGGAGAATTTATAGTCCATTCTACTACAACTATGACGTCTTCTTTTTTGTCAAAATTTATTCTAGTTACTTTTGTAAACGAATTAGGTAAGCATGAGGTAGTCCTAAATAATCTACGTCTACGGATAGTAATTTAGGAAGTAAATTCTGAGAAAGCAGAAAACAGTATTCAAAAATAGTGAAAATTCATTTCTGAGTGTGACGTCACTCAAATTCATACCTTAACATAAGTAGTTTGAAGTAGTAGGAAAAGATTTTGTTGTACTTTTGAAAAAGAATTAGAAATTATAAACAATATAATAATAATAAAAATATAATGGGTTGGGTCTATTTTCAAGACAAAGTAAAAATCAATAATCATAAAGTTCTGTAAACAAAATCTTATAAAAGAGAATCATTCTAATATTCAACAATATAGGTACTATTCATAAATATTGTTAAGTTAAGTTAGCCAATAAAAAGTTTGTTTTTGTACTTTTCAATTTACTTCAATTACTTATATTTTTACTTTACAATTTACAATTTTACAATTTACTTTAATTCAATTTACTGGAGTAGAATTGTTTTTGAAAAAAATTAAAGGTTGGGGAAACTTTCAAACGAAAGTGACGGCAATAAATTTAGAAAAATCAGAAAAAACAATTCTGATGAAAACAAAAGTGCAACTCGTGTTGGAATTGAATGAAAATTTTTGCCTGAAC
>VYYI01003404.1:0-12285 GCA_021029175.1 Bilobella aurantiaca
TTTTGAAAAAAATCTTGAAGAGCAAGTGAAACTTAATTATTTTTTTTTTCAAATCGAATCTTCGTCCTGTAGTGACTCATTTTCCCCACTAATTAAGTTCAGGTGAAAATTAATCACCTTCACTTACATGGACAAAATTTGCTTTTAAATTAGTTGTAATTATTTGTCCTTTTGTCTCTTTGTGACAGGAGGTGGGAGTATCGCAGGGTGACATTGTCCTCTCTACCGCATTTAAATTGCGGCTTAATTAGTTAAAGAGCATTAATTAAATTAGTTCTAGGTAGATTAGGCAGGTAGGAACTCGAGTTTACACAAAGGTTTTAATCCATTATTTTGTGGAAACTACCCCGGTAAATTACCATTAGATTGTCCTACAATTAAATCCCAATGCCAAGTCTCTGCGCTCCCTTCCACAAATTGATAGGCATCAAAATGGTCCTGATGAAGTAATTATAGCACCTGACGAAGTAGAGGCAGGGGCAGGAGCATTGTTCTCGGTTTAAATTTTGCTCTGATTTAGTTTTTACCGCCCTTTGTGATTGATATTGTCGATTTTTCCATTAATCACACAGAAAGCCAAGGGTAGTGGCATTGAAGTTAGGGAGGGTTTACATTTGTGCACTGTCATTAAACGCAGTCCGTCGAGCACGTTCTCTCGCTTTAGTGCAATTAGTTGCCGCGAGTTGTATGACAACGCAGGGTTATTAATTCCCTACCTCCGGCTGCTGCAGGGCTAATTTCGAACAAAGATTGCAAATTTCATGACTCTGCACACGCACTGACAAAGGGCCCTTATCGGCTTGAGGAGCCCTTTGTTGAGGCCCACTGATTTGACATTTCATCAATAGGACCCACTGACAGGTCACTTCTCAAGTAGTGTGTCACGATTTGCCTCAAAATGGTCCAAATTCTACTTTTACCTCGTCATGCCATGAACTGGCACTATATTATGTTTACATTGTCAATCTGATCGGAATGTAGGGAGCCTTAAGGGCCCGCTCCTCCTTTCCAAGAAAAATGTCTTATTGAACAATATCACTTTTTAATTAGATCAACTTTGTTTGATTTTGTAATGGGATTACTTATTACGAAAAGTTTAATAAAAGAAATTATCTTGAATTGCTTCACAATAAAAGGGTTACCTGTTCTCAATTCAAATAAAATTATTATTTTACATCTTACCACAAATGAAAAAAAATACTCTGTGATTCGACCATGGTCCTGGTCCTGGTACCTGTTGTATAACTAGCAAACTAGCCCGTTCTAGGACAGGAGGGGCTAAAAGAAAAAATTAAATTTTTCCTGTTCTAGGACGGGGTTGTTTGGCTGTGAAATAATGTTAAAACTAGGGTGAAGTGGAAGAAGGGTAAAAATTTGTCACTATCAGTGAAAGTGATGGAGAATCTATAGAAAATTGTGCGTTAATTTAAAATTAATTGACGACTGAATTAATTTAACTCAATTGCCATTGCCACCCCTTTATTGTGTTTCGTTTTCCTGGAATTCTCAGCAAACAAATATATTATACACGCTTCCAATCATTTGGTGTTTCACGTATTAAATATTCTTCTTCCTTACATTCTCTTCCAATACCTACCCTTGACTAATTATTTAATTCTAGACGTCGATAAAACTCTAATTTTACCTTCAAATATAAAATACAAAACAATTTTCAATCCTTCACTATTGTTTAGCAGTATAAATGGTGCTCCATGACGAATACTTGACACTATCCATCGAGAAAGCCCATGCTACCTATCAGAACCCGCTGTATTGGTCCACTAAGCAAAAACAATCTATCCTGGACAATTCCAAAAAGTATCGCATATACTCGCATTTCTAATTTTGCTTATGGATGTAGTGTGCGTTTTCTTATGCTTTGCTCTAGCTTACGCAAATTACTCGCTAAACTTAAACCCCACTGTTTCGGCTATTTTCAAATTTATGGGTATTATAAGCGCTTATAGCATTAGCCTAGACGTCGCTGCAATTTGGGGCAAGACGTATTGGCAGCAAGTCACAAATACATTGCTGTTGCTCACAAAATCAAGGTCAGGTAAATTTTTAATTGGTTATTTATTTTATATTGATATATTATTTTTTGTAGATTTTGTTCATTTTCCAAATTGTCAAAATAAAGCCAAACGAGCTCGTCCTGGAACAGAGAGGTTCCAGATAATAAAAAAACCTCCTAGGACGGGCTAGTTTGGCTAGTTACACCTATAATTTTGGAATATTCTGCGTTGTGGATATTGATGTTTTGTTTAAATATTTTTTTAGACAGCATGGTATATGTTGCTCCAGAAATGCTGAGTCACGTGACCAAATGCTTCTACAATGGTGTTCACCTAATGAATGCTATCTTCACCATTGCAGTGCCCATATTATACTTTCACGACATTTTTGTACTTGCCGTAGAGATATGTGAAATATGTTGGGGTCAAGGGTCATTCCGTTACATGCCATTGTCTCTAACGCTGCTTTCGCTTGCGTTATTCTTAATCGAGGCGTATTTGCTCAAGTACAAATACTTGCAGTATGGGCTGATAATACTTACATACATAATAATACCCTACATGGATTTTGTGACTGCTTGCTTGTCCACCTCCTCCCTGCAGCAAAGGCTTAGCAGAACCAACGTTCTATTCGAAGCTTCCCGCCACTTTTGCATCTACATAGTTACTTCACTCTTGAATGACTTTGGCAAGGAGCAATTTGGCTGCTTCATAGTCGGAATCGTTTCGTCCAGTGCAATGGGCTACGCTATTTGCCTCATATCGGCGTATCCATGGTCTCACTGTCTGTATTCAATGCTGCAACCATGCATTATGCTATTTCTAAACGTTTGGCTATCGTTAGCTGCGGGCGTGTACAAGTCTTCGGGGAAATACATTCAAGTTCTTAAAAGAATGCCCACAGATCAAGCGACAGTGATGTGAAAAGCAATGTCAGCGCTTAAGCCTTGCGCAGTTAAGTGCGGACCACTTAATTACGTCGATCGCAATATGGTACTTACGGTCAATGAAGCAGTCACAAACTACACAGTTTCCATTCTCCTCAGTACGCTTAAAGTCCATTAATTACATTGAAACATTTCAATCAATCAATCGTTTTTTTATGTTTATATTATGTATTCCATCCAATTCCTAACTTCACAAGATGCACAAGTATCGGTCATTTGAATATTTGGCATGTTTGGCAAGTATTCAAAAAAAATTATTTTAAAATCCTTGTTCAAAAACGTTTTGCTGTGCAGATTTATTTCTTTAGTGGATCATGGTGAGTTGGCTCAACCCCTTCGGTTGGGATAGGCACGTCGAGCGAAGCGGCCCACTGCGTACAAGTGGAAGGTTCTGTCACGTGGGTCACGGATGTAGGCCACACCGAATCCGACTCGGTGAATGTCAGCGTTGTCCACAATGACGGAGTAAATGTTGTCCTCATCGCCGAACCAACTGTTGTAGACCCATTCTCCGGCTTCCGATCCCACCGGTAGCGGTCGGCTCGAGCGCCGTTTGGCCAAGATTTCTGAAAAGTCGGGACAGTTGTCGCAACTGTGACTCATGGACAGGGCCCTCATTTCCTGTGACGCCCAGGCTTGAGCCCCATCTTCCAACTTTGAAAATTGGGAAATTTTAGAAGTATTGATTTCGGTTTTTTTAATTTCGAATTTTTACAATATTAAACATGAACTTACTGCTGGATCAACTTCGAAAGTCGGCAAGTTGTGGCGACGTCGATATTGGTTCAAGTTGATCAAAATGCGGTCTCGATACTCTGTTGTAAAAACAATTAGCATTCAAAAAGTATATAAAAGAAACTACTCCAAAAATAAAATAATATATAAAATTTACAATAATGTTATAAAATAAAAAACATAAATAATATGACAGTATTACAGTACCTTGCAATTCCCCATTGGCAGCGCGTTTGGATATGACTAGAGAAGATAGTTATTTAGCGTCGTTTTGATATCAAAATTGTTTTAAATTTTTTCTAAATTTTAAAAAATACCTGATTCGTCAATATTTTCACTGCCTATGGCAAAGTGGCAGGAAGCAAGTAGGAGGAGGGTGCCGATCCAATTCTTCAGATCCATGATTTTTTATGATTTTTAACCTTTTTTGAAAATGTTTGAGAATGAGGCGAGCAGAAAATGATCAGGACTTTTTAAAGCCACAATGAGGCCAACTAATTGCCAACTTAATTGAATTTAGAATTAATTAACTCTAATTAAAAGCAAGTATTGCATCCCGGAAAAACGTAGGAGGAAAAGCCCATTCAATACCTTATTAAAATCAATCTAGAATGCCACAATTCTTACAACGTTTTGAATGCAACGCAGGTATTTAGAAGACACGAAAAAAATATGAAAATAGTTATTTTCAAAACTTTCAAGCTTCCTTTATTCCAAATTTTGAAAATGAGCGTTTAGAATTCTGTTGAATTTTTTATGCTATCACAGTACTCCCAAATGTCACTGAATTCCGAGCCTTCGCAATTGTAGCCAACGAGCTTAGTCGAGTACGTTTCTGAGTTTGCGCAGATCCAATCGGCCCGTGGCCCGCACTCCATTGCCGACTCCATTCCGGCAATGCCCAGTTGCGTTACTCCGGCTGAGTCCAGGAGGGCCCTGAAGGTCTCTTCATGTAGGTACTTAAGGGCTCTATTCCCATGCAGCTCGACTCGCCCAAGCTGATAGCCAAGCCGATGAAACGCATACACTCCGATACCATCTTCCGAGGTTAGATCGTTGTACGAGAGCCAAAGTTCTTCCAGATTGGGCAGTCCGACAAAAGCCCAGTTGCCGATGGCCCGCAGCGAGTTTTGGTACAACTTCAAAGCGCGCATGCGCGGGCGCGGACTCGTCACTGAAAATGCGTCTTCCGGAATCTCCCGAATCCCGGCTCGGACATTCACGGACTCGGCCACGACAAAGTTGTTAATTAGGTCAAAAATCGAGTTGCCTTGTCCACCATGATCGGACCCTGCCACGTACTCAAAATTTGACGCAATTCGAAAGGACGCGGGAAATGCGTTGGGGGAGATGTAGACCAAGTTTTCGTTACTGACGATTTCGATTGATCGAAATTTGAGGCCAGGGATGGAATTCGAAACGATTTCCAGGAGGCCATCGTTGTCGTAAATTAGAAGTCGGTCGAAAATCAGCGAATTGTCAATTACTTCAGCCAATCGCGTAAAAGTGGTCTTCAAGTCCCAGTCGCCGACGATTCCCGAACAGACAATTTGCGTAGTTCCATATTCATCGCAAGTGCAGGGTCGCACGTCGTCCAATGGGGGACAGTATTGAGCAAAGGTCAAGGTCAGAGTAACCAGAAACACGAAGGTGGCCTTTGACCTCATTTCTTTGGAATCTAAACCCTAATTAACTAACTAATTAAATTATGGCTCACATACTTTTTTCAAGCCTTTTAAGCTAAAAATCTCTATTGGCAGTTGAACACGACACACAACTGTTACACTTTGCAGATTGCACCTTATCTAAATCATGATTGTTTTAGTTGCATTAGATAAGTTTGAAGTATTTTTTTCTAAATCGTTTCCAAATGTTAAATGTTACAAGATTATTAAAATGTTAACCATAAGTAATTAGGTGATAAACGCACTTACACACTGGTACATTTTGTTTTTTCTAAATATTTAAGTATAGAAAATCGTACTTTGGTTTTACCACATTCAATGCAAAATAAAAAGAACAGAGTTTATTAGAAATATAAAAATACTGGGAACTGAATTTGTAAAGTTCTGAAACGTTGCAGTATCGTTTTTTTTTTAATCAAACATGATTTAAAATGGTAGTTTTCCAAGAATCAGAAAATATTTAACATTTTTTGTTAAGAATTTGAATTTGTATCTGGATCTGGCAGACGATCATAAACGATTTCTCCTTCAGCGTTCCGAAATCGCTGCCTACCAGAAGCGTAGCTTGTGAGGGAGGAGCCATCATTGTAGAGAACTTTCTCTGTTCCGTCTGGATAGAGCCGCATCTTCAGATTTTTAGACTGATGCTCAATTTGTCCATTCGGAAGATGAATTTCCCTCTCTCCGTCGAGACCGGTTCGGACTACCGTTCCGTCCCTATGGCTACATTCTTCTGTACCGTCCGGAAACACACGACGAACCGTACCGGAGACGTACCTGATTTCTCTGACTCCGTTTGGCAATTTAGTCTGCACTTCACCCCTATGAACGAGAAAAATACGGAATTTTCAGGATTCTACAATACGCAGTTCAATATTTTGATCTTTCAATTAGCTTAATTTTGTATTAATACTCGAATTGCTTTCAACTTTTCAACTAATTTCTTTCGGTAAATACTTATTTTGATTTCTGGTGTACTTTAAAAGCGCTGTACTTTAAGTATCTTACGTTCCAAACTGAAGGGTGTGCGTTCCGTCAGGGTGAATAATTTCCCAACTGTCGGCTGCCTTGAAATAGTATTTGCTTACACCCGTTGTATCAACCTCCCTCAAATCTTTGATGTCACCATTTGGGTAGTGCACTCTGTATTTTAAATGAAGCAAAAATTTAAAAGGTCACTGAGGTCAGCGTTATTACCAATATAGTAAAATTAAAATACAACTTACTCTAAGCAATGACCATCAGACGAAAAAAGGCGTCGTACACCACTTTCGTTTTTAGTTTCCAAATTATCAGTTGACACTGTTGATGTTGACTGTTCGGTTGTTTCTGGAGACAAAACTTGTAATTGACCTTTTGACTCGGCCGATGCTTGGCCAGTATCACTTGACGGTATCTTTCCGGCTCTACGGAGACGCTGATTCAGCTTCAACTTATCGTTCCTCAAATCGTTAATCATCTTCTGAAGCCTTTGGTTCTCAGTTTTGAGTTCATCAATCGTCGTCTTGAAATTTCGAGCACTCGAAGCCCAGCGGCTACTCCTGACCTTTATATCTTTCTCAAGGTCAATCACCTTGACCTTCAGTTCTCCCAACTCCAACTCTGTTTTCTCTTGAGCCACTTTGTCCTTTCTGATGTCTCTCAACTCGGCGCTCAATTTTTCTTGGTCCCGTTTTAAGCGAAGTTTCAAATCGTCGATTATCTCCTGCTCCTTGGATTGACGCTGCTCGAAATTCTTTTTAGATTCTTCCATTCCGCGTGACTCAATTTCCAGCGAAGCGCGTATGTCGCGAATTCGCTGAGTCTCGGCTCTATGCTGAAAGATCTCGGATTCTAATTGGGCAATGCGTGTAAGGAGGAGGGCCTTTATGTACTCGTCGTCTTGCTCTAGTTCATGCTTTCGAAGGTCAATGGCCGGATTTAGAGCCTGTGGAGCCGGCGCGGTAACTGTTGTTGTGGGAGGAACCATTCGATTTTCAAAATTAAGAACATTTGAATGTGCCAGATTCGGATTCGGAAGTTGTGAGTTTGTATTTGGAATATTTCGAAATTGAGGATTGAAGTCAGGGGGATTTTGAAATTTTTGAATGATTGTACTTGGAACGTTTGTATTCGAGGGCGGGGCGAATGTGGGCGGATGCTGTGGGTCGGCCGAAGAAAGGGTGACTGGCGACAGCCGTAATTCGGTGTTTACGAAACGGCGAACCGTTGACGCTGTGGAGCAAAAACTTTGATGTGATGTCATTTGCTCCATCTTTTCAAATATTTGTAGCTCACGCTCAATTTCTGCGGAATTTCCTTCAGCAACTTTCCAGGGCACAGGGGAAGAATGACGCTGAATTGCCCTTTTCTCAGGTGCCTGTAAAGGTTAAAGTAATTTTAACTTGACATTTAAACAAAATTTATGTGAACGAATTTGATAACTATAAGCGTTAAATGAGGTACAAGTACAGCTTGTAATTCTCACTTGATTCTTCACCAGTGGTATTTGGCATGACGAGTCGATTGTAAGTTTGGATTGGCCAATAGCAAGGTTACCATGTCCAGTCGCTTTGGGGCCCAATTGACCATTCGCCTTCGCCTGCAAAATGGACTTGAATACTTCGTCCACCAGCGATTCGTTCATCTCAACTGCGGACTCTTCACCATCGGAATCCGTTTCCCATTCTTCGTCTTCTTCCTCAATAACACTCCTTCCGAGCGTGCCATCATAATCACTCGACTCATCACCGCTTGAGCCACTTCGCTCTGAACTGGGTCTCCAGGACTTGTCCAGTGTTGAATCCTCAAAGTCAAGGACTCGACTAGACCCTGACCCTTGAATGACTTTGACACTAGGGGCCTGGGAAAAGCGAACATTCAAGTTCCTTTTTGGACTGTCAGCTGACTTGAGCACAGAGGACGAAGGGTACACACTGCCGATAGGTATCGTCACCACTTGATTGGTTCCCGTCTCGCCGCCAGTCTCATCGTCATACTTATTCCGAACAGGACTCGGAGTCGGTAAAGAGTCGAAATGAGCGTCAATATCAATGTCTTTGTAGAAACGCCTGAGTCCGGTACCCTTCCTTAGAAACGGCTTCTTCCTCACTCCGTCCACTTCGTCCATGGTTCTGACTTAAGTGAGGATGTGCTCTATGAATTCACCTAGCGAAAACTCGATTAATTGATTAACCCGAATACGGAACATAACCATTTTAATGTTATTTTAATTTGAGATAATTACCTTTCAAGAAACGGCAGTTTCGGTCCGTCTTTCGGAAAATGACATCCAAGGCAATTAGACAAGATAAGATACCTCTTAAACGAAAGTAATATGATGTGTATACAGTTGATACATGATTTTTTAAATTAAAAAAAACAAGTCTGCAAATTTAAAAAACAGATTTTCAAAAAGTTTGTTTTGAAAAAGTGAAAATAAACACAAAATATCAAATATAGAGAAACAGAAACCTGTTTGATTCCCGCTCAATTTTTATTGGCTTAATTTAAACGCGCTTCATTTTTAGAGGTGGAGCATTGTAATAGCGTCCTTTCACCCAAACATACAAATGGCTTAAATGAAAACAGTATTGTTTTAAAAGCAGATTTTTTTAATAAAAGTTTTTTTGTTTTTAAAAATTCTCCAAATTAAAAAAAAACATGTAAATAATTTGAGTTTAGTATTTTCAGTAATTTATTGACTATTGATTGCTTCTCACCAGCTAAGCGTTTTACTATTAACGGATTTCTACGACCTGGATTATAATTTATGAAAAATTAGAATTAGAAAATAGTTGAATTTAATTATTAATTCATAACGTGTGTATCGGTAAGAGATTCTTTGAAGTAACAATTAAGTGGCGAAGGATTCGGAAAGAAAGTGTTTTTAGTAAGGGAAACAAAGAGGACTTCAGGACCAATGGGAACCCTTAACTTAATTTGCATTTAAGGGGTCTGTATTAAATAACCCCCGAAACGACTCCTTTTGCAAAAAGGAATCCGGTAGAGTCAATTCTTTAGGGAAAACAAAATATACAGAGCCTTTCATATTGACATAGAGGCCCTGGTACAAAATCAATCTTGAAATCGTTACTTATTGATGATCTCTGCTTACACTTTTCATAGTTTTAGAGGCAATTCTTAACAATTAGAGCCAGTATTGTGTTCCAGAGGGTTTCAGAGCTAGTGAACAGTGAAAGTACAGAATTAGTATACTAGAACAGTACAACTGAAACGCACTGTATACTTCTAACGACAAAACATTTAGCGTAAAGTTGTCGTAATGGTTTAAAACCCTGAAATTCAAGTAAGTTGAAAACATTTTCAAGAAACTCAAAGACCTTTTTGGTAGCTACTGATTCTGTCTTTTCACTGTAGTTCTGAAAGGCTCTGTACATTGTGAATGTTAGTTTTGATGTAAGTAGGAGAAGACTAAAAGTGGTTGACTAAGCGTTAGGTTATTGTTCTTTTAGTTGTCCCAGCCATAGGGGTCGGGTTGGGCGTAGGGAGGCTGCTGTTGGTTGCCTGGAAATCACATTTAAATTCCACTTTAATTGCAATTAAGGTTAATTAAAGGTAAATTAGATACCTTCAGGGTTCTTGGAGAACTGGACCTCATCAGGGTTGCTAGAGACGGGCATCCCTTGGAAGTCCCCGCCCCCTTCGAGCCTCCCTGCTAGGTTGTCGGGGTCAATTTCATGCATGAAGGCATAGACGACCCAGAGCTGCCAGCCGGTAATTAAGACTGTCAGCAGGAATTGCAGAAATCCCCAGAAGCTAGTCAGCGACAAAATGGCATCAATCACCACCAGTACGGCACACACCGACGTAATGATGAACCATAGACGCACTTTCGAATAGTCCCGCTACAAATACAACAGTACATTTTACGTAGAGTAAGCTTACGATAACGCTTATGGCTGCGGGGAAGTGGAATGCAATGCAATTTTCTGCTTGCTTAAAAATAGCTTTAATCTAATAGGTAGTGAAACTAAATTAAAAAAAAACCTGAGTTGTTAGAAAGATTTATGATATGTTTAGATTTGAATATTAGGGTTTTGGACAATCTAAGGGTCCCTGCCCTTGAACGGGCTAATTAGCATACATAAACTAACACGCGAAATAATTACCTTTAATATTTAAACAAATAGTTTTACCTTTTTGGCTCCAATGTAGAGGAGGATTGCCATGGCCAAGATGGCGACGTAGAGGATAATCATGATAATAATGAATACCGTTGTGAGTACGGGAATCTCCCTGCCTACGAATGGTTGAGACAGAGAAAACGTGTTACAAAAATGAATGAACACCTTGTATTTTGTACAGGGTGTTCACCTTTTGTCACCTTTTCCGTTAATTTCTTCCCATCCTCGTTTGCAGTTATGGCCACTTCAACGCTTACGACCTCCTCACTCTCCACAAATATTGCCTTGTATATCACCACTATCAGGGAAATGGCGGCAAATACCTGGAAAGAAAGGTATCCACTTTCTGTCATTCTTTTTCTAAATGCATTTAAAAAAAAATTTAAAGAAGAGACTTACCATGTTAAAGATAGCCATGCCCGTTGATGCTTTCTAAATTAAGCAGAACAGGGTGACATTAAAAATTAAGTATACTGTTCTCTAATACTAATACCTGCAAGCATTGACGGTATTACAGGTTTGCTATTTAAAGTGGCACATTTCTCTATTATTTTATATTGAGGTTAAAAGAAAACTACTCCAACTTGTAAAGAAACGCAAACATTCTGAAAATCTATGAAAGATTCAAATTCAGGTTTAACGGAGGAACTCATGTTCTCGGGTTAGTTGAAATTGAAAAGTGGTTTATTTTAAAGTGATGTTCAAATAGACTCTTTAGAAAATGGACATCGTTGTACCTGAAGAGAGCAGCAGCCACAGACGGGGTCAGTGGTGGTGGCCTTCGTCTTGACCACGGTCAGAACCCCACGGACACGTTCCATGATCCCTAGAATTGGACCACTCCGATTTCTCCTGGAAACTAGATCAGAGCGTAACGTTGACTGGAAATCCTGGAGATTTCTGGAGAAATGAATGGGACGGACCGCTCCCTTTGCGACAATGCGATCGATGCCAAGTACACAAAAGCATTAGGAGATGAAAAAACTTCCGGAGAAAGTCAGAAGGAGCTTCGGCGCAGGACTCGGTCTTCGCAACAAGGTCAAGTCATCCACAAAGCGTTCCAGCCACTTTCAAAAATTACTTACACTGGAAACTTGTAAACATATTAGTCTTTCAAATTGCTGAACTATTTCCACTTGTCCATTATTTTTTCTTATTTTATATGAGCCAATTTACTGACTGCTGCGTGTAGTGTATTCAGAAAATGTCGTTGTTCATTTCTAATGTTAATTCTCCGCTATTTTTAATCCAAAATTATTTTGTTTCGGTATTGTTTTTTTATGTTGAGTTACACTTAACGCCAGAACATTCAATGTTCAAATGTAAACATTTAAAAAAATCATTGGAAGTGAACCGTATATTTTTTTTGCTTATGTGCGAGTTGCATCTTTGGTTAAAAAAGTATACCAAATTTTGAAAAAAAAACTCAGATTTTTTAATTTACATAGGTGTTTTTTGTTTTGAAAATTTTAATTGAGAAACAAGCAAACATCCACTGGTAAGGTCGAATAGAAAATGGAAATGATTTTGGAACTATTTTAGCGTTTAACCCTCCCAAATGAATCGCTTCTGAATACGTTATTATTTTGTTTAAAACTAGTATAAATATTTCACTCAAACAATATAATGCTTTTTGACAAATTGATTTGGTACTATTCGATTCCAAGTTTCAAATTTCAACTAGATAATTATAAAAAAAAATGGAAAAGTAGCAACTAAAGCTTTTTGAATAAGCAATACATTTTGAATGTGAAACACGCCAAGTTAACTGAAATAC
>VYYI01003405.1:0-12285 GCA_021029175.1 Bilobella aurantiaca
TTTGCTCACAGTAGGTTGGAATACAAGGTTATTGATTAAAAATAGCAGGGCCCGAGAAGCAGAGTCCTAAGCAAATGCACTATTGCCCTTGCAGAGCCGCAGGAGCTGTTTAGCTTTGGTAGAGCCGTGTCCTGTGCAATGACTCTCAAAAGGGCTGCAAGAGCAGAGGAAGCCGCATCCAGAACTCGCTGCTTGGGGTAGTTACAAACTGAAGTGTCGAGTCATGGCATTGGATATGAAGACGTGGTACTTCTTGTACGTATCATGCTCGAGGCAGGTTGTAGCGAGGGAGTGAAATAAATGGTCGAATGCAGTTGAAGGATGGATTGATAGGCCGGTGGTAATATTTGCTCTTTCTCGATCGCTGGCGGGACACTCTGTCAGGACATGGTGGAACGATAGGGGAGAACCACAAAACTTGCATGCTTCTTCCTTAAATGATCCCAGATTCACCCATTTTCCACAATTTAGAAGGTTGTTGTGGCACAGTCGAAGTTGAGCAATTCTCGTCACTATAAACTTTTGGAGCGGTTTCTGGAGGTAAAACTTCGCCGAGAAACTATTTCTGGTAAGCTTGTAGTCGTAGGACATGGAATTGGAGTTCTTTGCAGAATCCAAATCGACGGCTCCCAGCTTGATCCGTAGTTTGCGTAGAAAGTTTCCTTTGTTGAGAACGGCTAGTTCGTATAAATTTTGAAGCCACAACCACTGCAGGTCGGCTTGAGTGAGGAAGCTTTTCATTTGCCAGCACCTGTTCTTTAACTATTTCGATTACTTAAGTCAGCGTTAACCTTACTCGCAAATTTGATATTTTAGTGCAAAGTCCATTGATGAGTTGTTAGTATGCTGGTTAGCAGCTTGATACAAAACTTAAGTTGTTAAAACTTTGTTCCTGAAATAAATTATAATAAGAAGATAAAGTATCAATTCATAAGTTACGGTAGTAGACACATTTTTTGACAATTTCACGTGCTGTTTTTTCACCTAGCACCTTGATACTGTGATTTTTATGTTGAGATATAACTAACTCTGTTCATAGACTATACCTTAGTTAAAAAACTAATTAACTGGTAAATCGCTAAGCCCAAACATTAATAATGACTTACATGAATTAACATCCTGACATATTGCGAGTGTCCCGTACAAGGTTAAACTAACCTAAGTGTAGTAAGGTTAAATCTTTCTAGCTATTATGAAATCGAAGTAAACAGAAGTGCAAATGACCAAATTCTAGCAGGAGGAGAAGACATTTACTTAATTAGTGCAATTGGCGCGCTTGGATTTACCTTCATCCACCTTTTCTTTCGTCCCTAAAATCGTGGTGTTTTGTCCAGTGGACAAAATTACTTAATCCACTTTACTTTTATCCATCCAGCAACACTGGGAAAAATAAGTCAGTGAATGAGTGGGGTCTGGGGTGTGATAGTATGAAACTGCCACCCAATCCAATGCTGATAAAAAGACAAGCTAATGAAATTTAGTTAAGTTTAATTAAGGTTGACTAAGTTTAATTTTAATTGTAATTAGCGCAAACAGAAACAATAAGTTAAAGTGAAGATTAAAAGTTAAGTGATCAACAACGAATTACCAACAACTACCAAATTGGGGCGCGAATTTCGAACTCTTGAATATGTCAAAAATAAAATTTTTGAAAACCAAACAGAAACACCCTTTCTCTGACTCTGACTGAGGAGTTCAGAAGTTGATGAATAAAAAGTAAAGAATCGTTCAGTTTTAGAGTTAATTACTTAAATTTAATTAGTTGATTAATTAACTGCTGCTTATTCTTGACAACTTCGTAAAATGTCACGGCAGACAACCAGGATTGCTGACCCGAAGAAAGTGGTAATTAAGTTAATAGATGTCGATTGTCAATATGTCAACGGTATCTAGATGCAGACGTTCTGCTGTTAATTGGCTGGTTGTACTCGTAATCAGTTAATTTTACTAATTGATTAAACATATTTCGTTCAGAATTCAGAGCTCTTTACATTGACCTATGGAGCCCTGGTATCTCAACTTGTCAAAGATTACGAAAGTACTGAAGAGGTCAACAAGAATCTGGACAGAATGGGCTACAACATTGGAATTAGAATAATTGAAGATTTCCTGGCCAGGACAAACTTTCCAAGATGTGGAGACATGCGGGATACTTCAGATAAAATTCAGGTCTTTTGGAATTAGTAAATTGAGGAAGATATGTAAAAAGCAAAGATGTTGGCTGGCGTTTTTAGTCATTTACAAATTTTGTATAGCAAGCATTCAAAATGTACTTGGGATTGAATCCGACTATTGGGAACTGGAGTGGTGGGGCAGACGAATTTTCTTTATTGTTTGACACTACTCCATTTGCAGAATTTGTGGAACTACCTGACTCATGCGCAAATCTCAAGTATGCAAATATTCTGCCGGGCGTAATTCGAGGGGCCTGTGAAATGGTAATTGAGACCGTCACAATTAAAAGTGTAGCTTTGAGCTATTTCATTTCTTTTTCTAGGTTCAAATGGAAGTTCAATCGTGGATTCAGCAAGACACGCTCAAGGGAGACAACGTTACAGAAATTCGAGTGCGCTTCATCAAGAAATTAGAGGACGCTATGCCCGCTGGAGAAGATTAAAAAATACTTTTAGCACCATTTTAAGTTTATGCAATTCTTTTTTCTACGTAATAAAAAAACTCAGAAGTTTTAATTTTCTTTTATTTCGATTTTCCAGATTTCCAAAATAATGATTGTGAACTACTTCGCAGAGTTTAATTTCTGTAAGATTGAATAGGTGGAGGAATAATTGTGGAAACAAATCATTCGTTGGCTGTCCCGAAAGAGAATAGCCGTGCGAATACTTTGTGATGACAGTAACCTGGACACGTTAATTTGTGGTTCCTAATCAGGATTTGCTCAACATTCCCCTAGACTTGGAAAGAAGTTCTTGTCATCTATATTTGGTGCAGATTTCTTTGGTCGATTAGCTGATGAAGAAGAGGAGGAGGATATAGCTCCCGGACGCCGATGGGCAGGCACATATTTCCCAACTGCTTCTACAGGGGCAGAGCTAGTAGGCTTGGGGGCTGACTGCTGAACAAAATAAGTGCTTGAAAAAACTACTTAAACTCGAATAATAATTAACTTAGTTTTAAGTTAGATAAAGAAAAATCACCTGGAATAGTTGGTGAAGGAGCCGGAGTGCTGGCCACTTTGTTTCGCATGTGAATAGGCACATATTTACCTGGTTCTTCAGTGGCCTTCGCTTCCGGTTCATTAAATAGCTTCATCTATCGCAGCGGCAGTTTCAGCAGAATCCTCGGGCTCTGCTTGAGTCTCCACGTGCGGAGTAACGATTGGTGTCATTTGTGTGGGCTGGGCAACAGGCTCTTCCTGTCCCTTATTCGACCGCTTCCAGGGACCTTCTTTCTGTGCTTCAGCCTCTGCGATCGCTTCCTTTTCCTCGTCTTCGCTATTTTCTTCAACCATGTCTTGAATCTTGAGACCACTAAAATCTAGGTTTGTGTTCCACGGCTTCTCGCCACTCGTCATCGTCTTCTTGTGCCTTAAATAATTTACTTATTAAGTTATTCCTTCCAAACTAGAAAGGTCCACTTAAACTTAATTCCTACCTTATATTCGCTGACATTTTCAGAAGTATCGGCGGTCGGCTGATATGAACTCTTGCTCATGTCTACTCGCTTCTTCTCCAGGATTTTGGCCACATCGTCAGCCTCAAACTTCGGAGCCTTCTTTTTCTTTTTATCCCGTTTGGCAAAAAAGTCTTCCAAAGTCAGCCATTTTTACTGATTACCAAATCTACAAGATCAAAAGCAAAATATTACGTGACTACAGCATCTTATTTTTAAGCTTTGGAATCTACATACCCTTTTTCTTGAAACAAAAAACACTAGTATGATTTACAAGCGATTGACAAATTCTTCACGGTGAGGCATAAGATGCCCCTTTAGGAACCGGACTAAGTTACGACCAAATTAAAAAAAAATAGTATTGACGTCACAATTACCATTTAAAAAAAAAAGAGCATCGACCGGCTTTCTTAATTGCTCTATATTAGCCTAGGGAACTCGTATGTGTCAAAATTTCTAGTAATTAACAAATTGTGATTTGCTTACCTGTGATAATTCCGTAATACAAAATGAAGCTAATTAAGTTAATGCCTCAATTAAATCGATTAACGAAACCCATCTGTCGAAAATCCACTTTCACTCGATTGGTGAGGGTGGGAAGAGGGGGAGTGGGGCAAAGTGAGAAACAATGACAAACAAAATCGTTATCTACCAAAATAAAGTGACAAGGCTGGGCAGCTATTAAATATTAAAAATAAAAGTATACACTTATATATATACAATTACAGTTTAAAATTCTTCTTTGTTTGCTTCATAACGTCTTTATTAACTAAAAATTGTTAGCTAATTGCTTAAACCTCTCCATGCAAAGTCAACTTTAATAGTGGTTTTAAATGATATCATAATTTGCCCATAACAAACAAAAGTAAGCTTCGTTCATTTTGGACAATTATTCTGAAACCAATCTGACACAATCCAAGTTTGATTTTCGCGCCGTTTCAGCCCATATTTTGAGAATTAAAGTGAAAGTGTGTTAATAAAATTGGCGTGGAGCTCTTATGAACATGAAAAAAATGTATGCAGTAATATGACTAACTGACCTTGTTAATCCCTTCTTATTTGTTGATTTGACCTCTGACCTTTGCTACCTCAAGCAATAAATAACTAGAAATGTCAACTTTCTTGACCTGTTGCATTGCATCCGGCATAACTTACTACATTCGGTAGATAAATTTGTTTATTCGGTAGAAGTAAACATTTCGGCTTACTGTAAAAGGTCAGAGATTACGATCTACAGTTGAGCAATTACTTTTAAACCTTATTTTTATTTGGCATTTTGCATAAGGATAAAAAATACAAAATAAATAAAATGTGTACAAAATAAAATAATACTTTGATTAACATCATAGTTTTAACAAGAGAGCGGACGGCCAGCGTCAAGCACTATTGCTACATCAAGTACTAAGGCATTCAGAGGCAAAATCCTACTTAAAACTAAATTATAAAAAAAAAAGTCCAGGTAGAAACAAGAGATTTGACTGTTGGCGATGCAGAAGCGGGGAACAGCAGTTGGCACAAAATGGCTCGTGACCTCTTGACCGTTTGGTCCAGGTCATTGAGAAATGTGACACGAGCATCCACTCCTGACCTGGATGTAGTCCAGTTTCCACTCTGACGCTGGACCACCAAAGTCCCGAACCATGGCATAAGTGTAGGAGTACTGCTGGACGCAGCGTGACTGAGAGGCATGTCGCCTGTCCAGGAAGCGACAGGGCTCTTCAGCGACCATCGGTGCGCATGAATTTTCGTAGAATCGCTGCCTCACGCTCTCGGAGTGGTAGAGTTCAACTAGGTCACCTAAAGGAGCAATTACATCATATTAGATTAAACTTTAGTAATACAATTGTCCAGATTTTAAAGACGAAAGGTCATAGGTCAATGGCCTACCTGCTCGATTCTTGCCATGAGTGGGCTGAATGACATCAATTACAGTGGGGCAGCAGGAATTGGGCAGATTGGAATTGACTAACGCTGAATTTCCCGAGTGCCGAGTTCGCTTTTGGATGGAATTCCAAACTTCCCCGGCGTTTACGTCGTTGATTACTTGATGAGCCGGGAAATCAACTTCAAGTGGATCCCTGTTAATTAATGACAATGGCTTGAGTCATCGAGTTATATATTATATCATAGTTAACTAATTGTGAGTGTGATTTAAATTTTGTGTAACTAATTTGAAGTGGGTTAATTAACTTACTTGAGATATTGCATGGGAATGGCATCCGGCTCCCGTTCCACGCGGTATACGTCAAAAACTGGAATACTCTGGCAAATGAGGGCCAATTCAAAAATCTAAATTCAAAATTTTAATTTTAATTATTTTTCAATATATATTATCTGAAAATTAGTTTGATGAATAATAAAAATAAATAAAATAATAATAATAAATTAATTTAATTAATTAATTAATTTTCCAATTTGTCTACCATCAAAAACCATTCAAATCAAATAATGCCACATCAGCATAAAACAAATTAAATCCTAATTACTAATTTCTAACATTCAAATTAAAATTAAAATTTACGTAGTCTTCAATCCTTAAAATTTGAAGCTATACCATTGGAAGAAAAAAATAATGTTGTTTCAATGCCATTCGAAAAAAAAGATTTATGAAATTTTCGTTGCCCTAAATCAGCCTAGTTTTTGAAACATTTCCTGTATTGATGTTTAGCACTACTTTACCACCTTAATTGAAATTTTAATTTCAATATTTAGTATCACTTGACTTTAATTGGCAATAATTAATTTTAATTATTTATAATTGCATTTAATTATACTTATATTTTTAATAAAAAATCAACTTACCAATAATAGGATGCACAGACTGTATGTATAAGTGCCTTGAAATCGTAACAGGCCTCCACTACTCTTCATTCCCTCTTTTGAACCCATTTCACTATGATTTTGTTTAAAATTTTCAAAAATGTATTATTGTTATTCACTTTTAGAAGAGAAAAACTGATTTGAATTTGACCCAATTTCCAGGTGATTAATTTCAATTAGTTCCTGATTGCTCTACTTTTTTTTGTTCAATTGTTTGTCTCTCGTCTGTGCTGGATTGATACTGTTAGCTATCTTCCCAGCGCTTCTCCCTTATAAAGCCAAGAGCTCCATCCTCCAAAATTAGGTATTCGCTGCTCTAATTACCTCATGTTACCTACCTTATCTTCCGAATTCACAACTTACAAATTGTATTTCCAACAGCATCATCACCACCCTTACAGTCCAAGTGGCTCCTTCTGCCTACACCGCACACTTGATTTTTTTTCCCAAATTCAATCATATTTTACGTTCCAAATTCGTTGGGAAACAGTAATCGTTCCTGTTATGCTTTTTTTTGCAAAATCCCCGAGTCATCAATTGCCTCATTCATTTGCCAATAATATCTAATCAGGGAGGGGTGGGATTAGGCCCTTATATGGAAAGTCCGCGATCGCTGACAGTGTGCCACAGTCGAAATGGACCAATTGCGTCAGCTTCTGCGAAATCATCATTTAGCTAACTCACTAATTTTCACCTGAGAGTTCAAATTCTCAGGTGAGGTTTGGACCGCTTTGGACTTGGGCACAATGCTTTGGCGGCGCATACCTCAAGGGATGAAGAGGAAACATTTGCACAGATGACGACAGGAAGATGACATGCCAATGTTCACGTCTTTCATTCATTTTTCTTTCCTGCAATAATCTTGACAGTTTGCAAAAGGCTTCCTTGACGTTATTTTGTGTCACTTGACTTTCCAGTGCCTCTGGAGCCATGCTCCAGGATCTGGGCCGCTCTGGTTTCCTGACTCAGAAGCACGTGGAGGGAGGTGTCTGCTTGGATATAGTCAACAGGCTTGGCCAGTGCTAAGCTCCATGACGTGACCTCTGACCTCTCCACTTTTGCAATTTGGAGTTTGAGAAATCTGGCTGGACTGACCAGAGGCAATAGAGCAAATATAGCGCTGATTTTTCATGGGAGGCGTGACACCAGACAACCAGACTTTGTGGCTCAAAGCGGATTCCCCCAATTTTTTTTTACGCTGATTTAAACTGATAAAATGTATCTTAAAATAAAAGCGCTGCTCTAAAAACCAAGTATAGCCATTCTCACTTTCCAATCCAATGCAATCCCAATCATCTTTTAGCATTAGACACGCTTAAAAAACGCCAGAAAATTTTTGTTTAACCAAAAGTGCTTGCCTAGCTTATAAATTAAAAAAGCACTTTTGTCAATAACTTTAATACCTAATTTTTGATAATAATTTTATTTAATTAAACTGCTTCGAAATGAATTCCAAAGCTTTTTGGATTTGAACATTTTTAGAATGAACGTTAACCTAAAATCCGATAATTTTTTTCATTGTTTTTAGAAAATCAAGTAAAACACGTTTGCCAATAATTTTACGTAATTTTTAATAATAATTCTATTTAATTAAACTGCTTCGAAATGAATAGCAAAGCATTTTTGGAGTACAAGAGGAGATGGGTTGAATAAATGTAGAATTTGATACTACTTTATTGCATATTTTATTTTAATGTAATAATTTTGTCTTTATTGCTGCTCAATCTCAAATTACAAAATTAATTGTAGGTCATGTTTTCTTTCGGTGTAAAAATGTGCTTTCATTCTTGTAAAAAAAAAAGGCTTTTGTAATTAATTAGCGTATCCTGAAAAAGGCAGGTGGTAAGTGGGATGAGGTGGGATGGTAATTGTTTGAAGATCCTGTTTTCAATGTAAACAAATCTGAATTGTTTTGACTAATTCCTGGAAGGCAGAGGCGTCCATTTTGTTTGGGTTTGATCCTCCTCATTTTAAATGACGCTTCCTCCTCCCACACCTGGAATCTGGAAGATAGTGCTAAATCATCACTAAAAGTAATAATCAAACATTATTGCTAAATCACCTGCTCGCTTCCCCTGAGCCAAATTACACGAAATTAAAAACAAACGGTGAGTCAAAAACCAATTTCAGCATCATCAATTTCTATCCATCATAAACCACTTTGAGTTTTGATTTTTAAACGCCAAAAATAATATCCATCAGATCTCAAAATATGCTCTGATTTGAAAATATTTATTGTTTTCAAAATCCGGTTATGAGTCAAATAATGTTGGTCTTATTTAGTATTGTTTTTTTTTAAATTAAAATACTCTAGTTCTAACAAGAAGTCCACGTAGTAAATGTTGCAATTACTAAAATATAAAATGAAATCACAAATAAAAATAAGGAACTGAAATTAAAGTTAAAGGATACGTAAGTAGCTAGTGAAAAGTAGGCCAGTTTAATTTTTACGAAAATGAAGAGTTTTTTTTATAGAAAAACGATGAAAAATTCGAATTCGACTTCATATTCCTGGAAATCACAATGGTTGGTCCTACAGAAATCACCATAGCTCAAAGTAAAAGGTTTAGCATCTACGCCACTAAAAAGAAAATCGCAAAAAATATTTTCTTGAAATAGGAATTCTCCTAGTGCACTGTCAATTTTTTCTCTAAGTGGCGTAACTCTTTTTACATTCAAAATACAACACAAACTACTTCACAAGAAGACTTCGATGACAGTTTCAGAACATAGCTACGATCTTACGAATGTTAAAAATTCTGCGTGGCGTCGAACTTCAATGTGAAAATTATTATTATTATGAAGAATTAAATTTACCTGTTAAGTATTTTTTGTATTTGGTAATTTTTGGAAGAATCTTGCTTATTTAAGCCTCTTTTGATGGAATTTAAGGAAAGACTGCAGAAAGACCAGTGATCTCTTGTTTTACTAAAATCCAAACAACAAAATCAATAGTCTTCCAATCAGGTTTTCCTTCTCGTCCGCTTCCTCACTTCCAGGCGTTTTGAAAATTTTTTCTAAAATTAAAACTCGTTCAAATAATTTTAAAATTCCTGCTGGAGCTTGCAACCCTCTGCAATCAACCGCCGCCTGTCTCTGAATGAGGACTGGATTGACGGGTTTGAGCAGTCGACAACGCTTGTCCGTTGGCCCTTAAGTCCCCTTTCTCTAGAAAACAATAGAATTGCCATTGTTTCACCCTCCTGCAGCGGGTCACCCTCGCACGGAACGACCAGGAGTCACTTAACAATAATCAACTCACCTGAGCCCTTGTAGAAGGGCCCTTAAGGGCCCTGCCGAATCCTTTGAACCCCTTGTCGGAAGGAAGTAGGAAACAGGTGGCTCTACCCGGCAGGAAGTAACCAAGTCCAAACGGATCAATTCTTTCATCCCGAGATTCGCCTCTGCAAATGGAAAACCAATATCAGAGAGCTATCAAGTCCCCTCCTCCATATAAACTCTTTCAAAATTATGTCCCTTAAGGGGTCGATGGGCTTTTCACAAAAATGCAATACTTCCGGTATACTAATTTTTGAAAAACGAAATTGCCAATGCTTTGTCAAGCAAATCAATAGAATTATATTGAATTTGGATAAATCGTTGTGAGCTTTTGAATTGATTCGGCGTTTTTAGTGCCTAAGATTTGAGTTTATGTTTAGGCTTACATTTAAGGGTACTTACGTTGATGAGGCACTTTTTTCCGGCCCCGTCGGCCTCTGGGCTGTGTATATGCTTTGTGGGGCACTTGGGCCTCATTTCCTGGAAGGTGACGTGACAAGTGACGATGGACTTGGGCCTAATTCGCGTGTCTGTCCATGGCTGGCCCGGAGAAAGCAGGGAAAGCAGCGAGACAGGCGGAGCACCTCGAAAATCGATAGCCTACAAGAACCGAGAAATACCCGGTTTCCCTTCTCGCACCGAAAGAGGACTCAAAAGTCAACACACCCTTCACGCACGGTCCTCACGCATCTGCCACACGCACCGTGGAAAAAGTACACGCATAGTTGACCTCATAAGGTCACCGTTTCCCTTGCCAAAAAGATGAAAAAAATCAACTCCGTTTGTAACGTTTTATTGACTTTAGTTCGTAATTATTGTGGATCCCTATAATTAATTTTTACATAATATGGTATAAAACTTTCACGGTCGTTTGACCCGCCCACAACACCGTGGTTCTTACTACTCTGAGATTACACTGGATTGAACAACTTAAATTAATTAAACTAATTGACTAAATTCTGAGTTAATTAACCACTAAAAATAAAATTAATAATTTAGAGATTTTTCTACCCGTTTCCTAACTCTACGATTGATTATGAGTTTTTCTTATGTTCTGAAAATACTTTTGGTGGTGACATGGAGTAGAGAGGTGTTCCCACCGTGGGAACTATCACAAAAATAGGATACATTTCACCGGAAGTTAGCACCACCACGGTGGCAAAAATGCAATAAGTTAGGAGAGTTCCTTTGCTAATTACTAATTGAGATTAAAGTCCAATTTATACAAATGGACGCTTTCGTCGGCGAGTTCTGAGGCAGAATATGCTGATTCCAAGGAGAATAAGTAGGCAACTTAGGCAAACGAAGATCCACTTTCCGACGTGAAGACCGTAGAGGGAAAAGAGGAGTTTTGATTGGAGACCGTCCACGGTGCTGTCCATGGCCGTGGCGCCCTCTTCTACCCAAAATACTGGAAAGAGCATTTTTGGAAGGTGCTGGAGAATGTCAAGGCCTTCCGACCCTGTTGTGTCCACGTTAATTTGAATCCGTTTTCTTGCCTCCAGAACGAGCCCCGTGTTCTGTTACATATTCAAAAACAGGAACAAAATCATTACCAATTAAAAAAAAGTTTTTGTTTTTTTAATTTGAAAAGGTTTTAAAAACGCAACTTACCGGCTCGAGCTTAATATACGTTTCATGTAAGTGCCTAATCGGTGAAAGCCCAGTACACTGATCAACGTAAATTGAATCACCATCTGTAAATTTCATTAAAAAACCGTGATTTTAAATTATTAAAAATAAACTTAATACCCTAATTTCGCGACTATAAGCCGCTCCCGTGTATAAGCCGCACTTTAAAAAAAAATTCAAAAATTGAGAGGCGCGATTTTAATGTATAAATAAAGGTAAATAGGTAATTCGGTTTAGGTGTAACATGCTGAGTGTTACATACTGAGTCACACAACCAATTCCACGATGGATCCGAAACGTGAAGTTTTAAGAAAGTCTTATACAGCACAGTTTAAACTTCAGATTAAACGCTTGACCTTGCTGTTAATAAATCGTTTAAAAACAAGATCCGAAATTGTTGGGACGATTGGATGATGGATTTAAACATGATCTCTGTAATCAAAGGTTCGAATCGTAGACATGCAACCTGCGACACGGTTTGTGAATGGATTGTGAAAGCTTGGAAGGCAGTACCTGTGTGGGCTATTAAAAACAGATTTTCTAAAGCTGGTATTCAAACAAATGAGACTGAGTTAGACACAAATGTTGTCCCGTCAGATGCCTCAGACACTGAATTTGATGCCGAAGGAGGCAGCTGAAACCAGTTACCTATGATAGAGATTGATGAAGATTCCGATGAGGAATTAATGGGAAAGCTTTTTGATGGATTCGATGGCCTAGCACTAGATAATTAGCTAAACTATTTAAAAAACAATTCAATAGTTAGTTGATTTTAGATTCAAACAAAATTTTGAAGAATACGTTTTTTCTCCCAAGCCTGAAAATACCTTATATAAGCCGCGGCTTATAGTCGCGAAATTAGGGTAATACATTTTTTTTAATACATTCAAAATATTATTTTGAAGTTTAATTTTTTTAAACTTG
>VYYI01003406.1:0-12284 GCA_021029175.1 Bilobella aurantiaca
AATTTGCGCAAATTATGTTAAGGCGCATAGTTGAAACACAGGGGGGGGTTAAACAGAAAGTCATTTTCATTACATATATTACAACAAGGCAATGACAGCTTGGGCAGTTGCCCAAATTAACCAAACGATTTGTTCTCTACCATCATTTCACAACCAACACACTTGTCGAGAGAGTTTGAAAGAAGTGATAAATCAAAGTCTTGATATTTTGGCTAGCGTAGTTTTTTTCATTTTTCTTACGAACTTCTCAACACTTATTTGCAATTGTGTTTAATACTTTACAAAAATTCAAAATTTATTCAAAAATTTACCAAGTCAATTTAACCAAGTCCGCATCAATCTATTTCTTCCCGTTTTTTTTTTGACAAGAAATGAGACGCAACCTAAATGCGTCTGCAACATGTAGTCTGAATGTTGTTTTTTGTCAGTTTGTTATTACGCAACTTTACGTTATGTTTAAGTTTTTATGTTCCTTGCAACGTTAATCCAACGTAGAAGCAACCGACAAGCTTAACTTATGTGTTTACGACTAGTGTTTATGGGGTACCGTAACACAGCAATTCGACATGACATGACATGGAACACTTTGTTGCGTTCTCCGGGTCACATATGTACAATAGGGTGCATATCTCGTAAATTTCAACACTACAATTTGGAGAAATTCTCCTTTTTTATGATAATTTCAACGTCAGAAAAATAGTGCTAAAGTAATAATTTATAAACAATATGTTATTGGGCTTAGTAAGGGATGCGCGCTGTAGGTTTTTATGTTAGGAACCAAAAGTATCATAATAAATAATAATGTCACAAGCATGGTCGTAATTGGCCACTACCTACCGCAACTAGTGGGTTGATGGTATTCAATCCTTTCTGCTTACAAAATGCTTGATTACAAAAATATGATATATTAAATATACCATTACTTGTGTTTTGCAATTTACCCGCCCTTTGGAACTCAAGCTTATATAAGAAAAAGCAGAAAGTATGTTATTTGAAATTTTTTTAAGGATGCTGGCCACTATATAAGGAATGGGAAAGGACATACCAATAAAGTAGATGAAAACCGTAGCTTCTTAATGTTGAAGAAAAAAGAAGCTACGTGCTGTGGCTGCCTTACCTCTGGTTAGTAATGAACACGTTATTATGTTGGCATCATGCGGGTAAAGCAGACTATCAGCCAGTTTTAGGAGGATAAAGCATTAAACCCGGGCATACCAACTTAGGTAAAGCCGTAGCTTTCGTCTGAAAATCTCAGGTAATTTCTTTCAAACGAGGGTAGTCTTCCGAGATATAAAAAAAATTAGGAAACCTATCGGGTAACTTCCATATCCTCTGACTTTGCAGCTTGATCACAAATATATGATCATACACAATCAGGGACAATCCAGTCCCATCCTGTTTTTATATTTTAATTTTAAAAAGAAAATTTAAAAAGTAAACTCTAAAGGGACAGTTGGCCGTTTCTGGGGGAACCTAATGCAAGTTAGACAGTGACCTCCATTACGAAGGCCTTAACTAAATGAATAAAGGGGGCAAAACGAGTATTTAAGGCCACTTTGGCCCAAAGGCTGGGTTTATTGACCCTCAAATGCCTAACCTAGTGCCCACTATGGCTAACCTAAACCTTATGGCCTCTAGGTTTAAACTAATACTAAAGCGTTTTGGCCAAAAAAGGGGAGGGAGACCCTATAAGGGTAGAATCACTCCTGGTTCTGTACCATTCCTGGCGCCTGTGCCACTCTTGGCACTTGTACTACTCTTGGTACAAGCCTATCCATTCTTAAAAGACTTAAAAGTGAAAGGGGGCACTTGACCTGAGGACATTCTACGGGATGGAGAAGGTTGGCTACCGCGGCGAGTCCTGCTCCATGGCCGAGAGTTTTCGTCCTTTTTGGCAGATGAGGACCTTCTGAGGAGGATGAAGCGAGTGGCCACAATACTTCCTCCCTCCTCATGCACAAGCACGTGGGTCTAAGGATGGTGCACACCGTGCTGTGATGTAGCAGAAAAGGGAAAACGCATTTTTTAAATAAATTTACAATAACATAAACAATATATAAATGAAGCGAAGCGTTAGCTTGCCCCACAACCACCGGCGCGTCAAGTGAGCGCTTTATCATCTTACTCAAGATTTTGAGGGTAGGCGATGGTATTTGGAAAAGCGGCAGAATGCAATAAAATAGTAACGTGAATAATTGTAATATTAGAGCTTTTAGAATAGGATACTTTGATTACAAGACTCTTTTATACCAAATTCGAAGATATGCAGTGTAATTTTGACTTTTGTTGTGTGCAAGTTAAACCTTTTATTTACAATATTTGTAACAATTAAAAGATTAACACATGATGTTTATATGTATTAGGTGAAGAGTGCCGGATTTGGGATCACTCCTTCTATGGTTTTATAAAGTACAACGTGCAGTTCGTAATTGTTGTCAGACATCTTCTTAAGATTGTATCCTACTGTAAAGTTTTCGGTGGGTTCCTATTGAGTACATGTAGAATCTCGAATTAGAAATAAGTTTTAAAATAGAAATGAAAGGTTCTACCTTGAAGGCTTCTGTTAGCTTAGTGATCGGATGAGTACATTCTCTAAAGTTGAAGTACAAATAATTTAAGCTTTCTTTAAAGTTGGAGTCCCCATACATGAACTCTTTAATATATCGAAAATATGTATTATTGCAGTTTCTTTTGGTGTCCTCGGCTAAAAATTGTGCCTGCAAAGATTTAAAAGTGTAATTAATAATGTATGTATGTATGCTAATGTAGGGGTATTTCTACCCACTCTGCTCAGGCCTCAATAATACCCTTTGCAGTAACTCCATGAAATACACTGCCAAAGGCCTCCCTATCGTCTCCACACCATTAGGAGTCAGGATAACAACCGACAGTCATCCTATCGACTCCAGGTGCCTTAACGGAGAGAGTTAGGATTCTTCCATAAGGAACTCCTTGGTTGGACTTACGCTGCTACGTTATCAATCTGCATATGCAGATTGTCCAGGTAATGCACAGTCGAGAGAAGGATCTCCCATAAGAGTTCTTTATTTCTTCCATGCATTTCCAGAAAATAGACGCCTTTCTTCTTATGGCACTTTTTTATTGGGCGGATCAGGATTCGATCCCAAGAAGCCAGTGGAAAGGAACTGACGTCCTAGCCAACTGGACCTCACGGCCCTCCAATAATTAATAATATATTACTAAAGATTAACTTGAACAAAAACTATAGCAGGGAACGTTCAGCAGTTGTACCTATACAGCGTAAAATGTTTACTCTAGTTCGCAATACATCAGACTGATTTAGGCATTACTGTTTTGCGTTCAAAATTAGAGATATCAGTGAAACGGAAATCGTAAAATTCACTTTTAGCTGGCGTTCTAATTTGTAGCTACTTAGGTTCAACATTATAAGATCAACACTTTTTGATCATTTTCCTGTTTTTTTTATCTAATAAATTAAGTTTTGCTTCGCAGGCGAAAAACCTATGAAGCGGAATATATTTTGTTTCTACTAGAAGAATACAATGTACAGCGTCCGGAATTTTGGAGTAAAGCAACCGAGTGATGTGTTACCTCTTATATTAATATTTGTGATAATTTTGATATTTTGATTTTGAAAACAATTATTTTATACATGGATAATACTTACAACAGCGCCAAATTTCAAAGGCTCTTCATCTCTTATCTTTCCGAGTGTTGACAAAACGTAAGACATCAATTGCTTCGATTCCGTTTGCGTATGCGCCGCTAACTGTTAGCTTGTCATAAGACGAGGAAAATGGGTGCAGTGCTGCATCCGCAATTGCGCTGTATTGTAGTAAACTACCCTCCTCACTGCTCCTATGCATATCTTCCTTTGACATTAGAATTTGTACACCTTTGCTTCCTCTCGCCGTCGGATAAGAATAGTGGGTGTAGGTCTTGTGTAGTGCAATGCGTAGTTTATGAAATACTACTGCCTCGGCTCCGGCCTCATTTTTTATCAAATGTTGACATTGAATCAATGTCAAAGAGATTCCTGCTTTGACTGCACCCGGTGGAACGGAATTCTATTTGGAAAAAGTAAAATAAATTACTACTTGTTCCGTTTACAATCTATCGTGGCGCTATCTCCTAATTAAAAACTACACAATATACAGTTGCCCAGTAAACATACAAAAAAGGTGCGAATCGTTCTTCCATTTTTGACTTCTGAATATCCATCAAGAGTAAGGATGAGCTTCTCAACTGCATCGTCGATACTTGTTCTCGGTTCCAATACTCCTGTTTCAAATACTAGCATTGAACCCTTCCGATTCCATACCTCAAGTTTTTCAAGATAATCTTGGGCCTGTAATAAATAAAAGAAATATTAGAAATTTTGCTTTTGTTTAGAGTGAGACTTTCAAGGTAGATGGTTAGGACCGGTTGTTCAATACCAACAAAATACTACCAACCAACGCGCGGTATTTTTTTTTAAATAAGTAGGTTTTTGACAGTTAAAAACTTACCGTTTCCGATATATCAACCTCAATTTGTAACAGTTTGGAAATAGTAGACAAGATTGTACGCTCAAAATTTTCTATTTCGATTGCCCTATTTGTCTCCGGCAGATAGCTTATATTGGACTGTTTATTTTCATCTATTTGCCTGGTTTCTATGTTTGCGGAGGATTGTTGTTCCGGAATGATTCCTGAAATGTCAGTGTCCTGTTTCGTATTAGAGCCTTCTACATTCGGAACATTTTTTGCGTTTTCCTGGATGTTGGCAATGTTGGATTGTTGCGTAGCAATAGAAGTACCAAATACAAATTTCAACCGCATGCTTACAACCACTATGCACAAAATGGTAGTGTAAAGCACAAAAGTGAAATGCATTTTCAATTCTATTCTGTCGGAAGTTTAAAAAGTTTGTTGATTTAAAAACTTATCACTTGAAATTTATCTCTTGCTGAGTTGATCACCTGAACTAGTGGAAGGAAGATTTAAAGCAGGTAATTGTGGGGGTAGTGTGAAGAGTGATTTTCAACAGAATTTAACGACGTTTAAATACAAAAATTTGATGACGATTGTTTGGCTATGTCAATGTTAATATTAGCACTGTAGAACAGACCTCTACAACCAATTCTGAACAAATTCGTAAACGCTTAACAATAATTTACGTATAAACAGTAACGCAAACAATCACGACACGCTTTACACTTTATAGTTTTGCTGGGAAATGTTTAATACACATTTATATTTTACAAATTGACGTTTAAATTCTGTTTCTGTTTTATTTGTAACCAAAACCTTTGTTCAGATTTACGCATGTTTGTAACAATTTATCAATTGAAATATTAATCCAGTTTTTAGATGCTTTTAAAATAAGTTATAATTATGAACGCACCTATAATTTCCAATATAATTAATTGTAAAGGCAACAAACTTTGGTACTGTTCTTTAGTTAAAAAATGGTTATCGGGATGTATAATGCCTCGTTTCACAATCGAATTTAAACATAACCAATTACCAACATTCTTTGTAAATGTTAAAGGCAAAAATATAGAAAGGCAAATTTAATTTGAGCCATAACTGTTGCCATCAATTTTATATTCATGATTCTATCGCATTATTTGTATTCAGCTGTAACAGATTCTTGTAGTTAATAGGATAGTAATATATTTCGCTTAAGAATTCTAAAACGTAGAATAAGATTTTACATTTTCTTATAGCATAAAACAGGCTACGTGCAAGTTTATCAGAATAGGAAAAAATTTATGCAGATTTTGCCTACGTTTGTGACGGTTGCAGTTATGAGGATGAGGATGATAAAACAGCTACGACGAAAATTTTCTAGATAGAAGCTCGTGTAGAATGAATAAGTTTTTTTGAAAAAACAATTACTGAATTTTACTACAAAATAATTTTTCATAATTAAAACTTCTAGATTTTGTTTGTTAGAATTGTTAAACGATGTAATTAATAACGGCTTCATGATGATCCGAAGTATATATTGTAAACAAACTTTACCAATCATACCCCAAAAATTTGAAAGAATGTAAAAGCAAACAAGTTTTAACAATCAAATTAAATTTTTTTCTGGGAAAGTCACTTCTTCCAAGAAAGCGAGTAATTATTAGAAAAAAATCATAATACTGATTAAACAAAAATTTTACTACTTTAATTTTTGGAGAAGTCTTCAAGAAGTATTATATGTGTAGAAGTATATGTGTATTTCCAATACACATTTCTCTTTCCTCTTGGTGTAATTTCAAAAGGAATCAGGAATTTTTTTTAATATAACATAAATCGAATTCGATCACATGCAGTTGTTTCAAAGTTATTCTCCGATGTGAATGCCAGGGCAATAAAAACGAAAGTAAATTAAAAAAAATGAACATCTTTTAATAAAATTTGTGAGGTAAATTCCTTTTTGCTTGGAAAGTAATTCCTAGTGCAACCCAAAAAATAAAGATGCCTGAAATTGAGTAAGGACAAAATGTTTTCGTTATGTACATGTACGCACTCAATCACCAATACACACAACAATGCTAACCAATTCTTTTGGGATACAAAACTCAAGTTGAACATATAGAGATATAAAATGAAGCTGCCTTTTATCTTTAATTACATCCAAATGTAAACTTTCAAGTGGTTTCTCCAAATATCATACAATAATATTATCTCTGAGAATAATTTTCACTTACTTTTGACATTTAAGTGAACAGTTCAAGCATTTCCAAAAAATATAGGACTAGGTACAAAACCATTAATACAAATAAAAGTACTACATAATAATAACAATACTAATATAGGTGTGAACCGATTGTTTGAGATTTGCTCATATTTTGAACACTACGTATTCAATAATAAGAAATGTCGTGTAATTTCTTTTATAAATAAGTGCCACTGTCTCGGAACTAGCTGTTAGTATCTCTGCTTCAAAATCGCTGCTATAACTATTTAAGTATCAAACAATGCGAGGACCTTAAGACGTTTCGAAAATTCTTTATATTTTTTTTATGATTTAAATAAAAAGAAAACAAATTATCCTAGTTTTGACGATTGTAGTTATGAGATTTGTGGTGATGAAGTAAATGCGAAGATTTTTCAGCACTAGGTAGGAGCTCGTGTAAAATGAATTAGTTGTGTTGTAAGCAACTCTCAACATTTCAAATGCGCTTAAATGTATTTCACATCATCTCTACAAAAAGTAAGAATCTTCTTTTTCTTAAAACTTTCTAAATTTCACTTTACAACGCTCGCAATTTCCTCAACTGATCTACAAATCCGAAAATTGAATTGCATGTTAAAAATTTATTACAGTATACCATCTTATGTTTAAATTATACAACGGCCAATTTCAGTTTGATTGTTGTTGATCGTTGCAACTCGGTAGAACTAAAGCATGCAAGTAAAAATTATCCTCAATTCCAAGAAATAAAATTATTCCTTAACGCCTTTCAATATTCTGAATCAACAATTTTCCATTTGAATTACTAGTATTACTTTTAAAGAAAAAACATTACAATAAGCTTAGCTTTAGAGGGTGTTTTGTGTGTTTTAAGAATTCAAATCACTTTNATTACTTTTAAAGAAAAAAACATTACAATAAGCTTAGCTTTAGAGGGTGTTTTGTGTGTTTTAAGAATTCAAATCACTTTCTTTAATTTTAAACCTGGACGACAATTCGAATTTAATTATATTTACATCTTTGCAGAAATGTTTCATATTGGAAACTATTATACGTATATATTTTCTTGAATAGATTTTAGTACGAAGTATGTAGTGTAGTATGAAAATGTTAAACAAATATAAAATTGATGCTTAAATCTTTAAGAAACTAAGTTTTGAAAATGTATTATATTATTAAGTATATCATTTTATATACAAATTTATTATAATATTAAAAACGCATGCCTGTAATTATTATTCTGAATAAAGAATCAAGCCTTCGATTTCCTCTCTCAACTAAACTCGTCTCAAATTTGTCCGAACTTCACTGCCTATGTTTTAGCACTCAAATTATCCACTTTGGTCTATAATGATGAGAAAGTCCTTTATACATTTTACACATACAAACAGTTGTACTTTTTTTTCATAAAACCAGCCTACATTTCCCAATAGTTATTGAACGCTGATCTGCTGAAAAGAGAATCAAAATAGTTGACAAATATATAGACTAGCCATTGTTTCAACAATTAGCAAAGAATTTGATTCATTTTCTAATTTAAACAAATATGTAACGTACAATTAAATAAATTGCAGAAAAAAATTTGCTAAGAGTCCGTCGACACTCCAATCGAAAAATGATTAAAGCTTGCTGCCAATTAGAAAGGCATGGCAATTTATGCAAATTATGTTAAGGCGCATAGTTGAAACACAGGGGAGGTAAACAGAAAGTCATTTTCATTACATATACTGCAACAAGGCAATGACAGCATGGGCAGTTGCCCAAATTAATCAAACGATTTGTTCTCTACCATCATTTCACAACCAACACACTTGTCCAATATGGTGAGAGTTTTAAAGAAGTGATAAATGAAAGTAATGGTGTTTTGGCTAGCGAAATTTTCCATTTTTTTTTACAAATTTCTCAACACTTTTTTTTTGTAATTGGGGGTATTTATTTACAAAAAAGTTCAAAATTTATTCAAAAATTTAAAAATTTAAGTCAATTTAACCAAGTCCGCGTCAATTTATTTCTTCCCCTGTTTTTTTTACAAGAAATGAGACGATGAGGAGCTAGAGTTTTATTGCTCCATATAAAAAACGCTACTACTCATTTCTTATCAAAATCAAAAATTGATTATGCTCGATTATGAGCAAATTTGGTACAAGGAAAGTATTTGACCATACAACGGCTGAAATCGGATAGTGCCCACATCGGACTAGACGATGTAGTTGTCAAAATGGCATTGTAAGCGGGATCATGTAAAAATGCCCCTTATAAAAATTATAAAAATCACAATATCCAAAATATTATGGAACGGTTAATTTTTTTTGTAAGTTTAGTTTGTACGCGATACACAGTTATCGCTATGAAGACACTATACCGCAACACGGCAACTTGGACATGACATGGAGCACTTTGTTGCCACTACCTACCGCAACTAGTGGGTTGATGGTATTCGATCCTTTCTGCTTACAAAATACTTGATTACAAAAATATGATATATTAAATATACCATTACTTGTGGTTTGCAATTTACCCGCCCATAGGAACTCAAGCGTATAAAAGAAAAAGCAGAAGGTATGGTATTTAAAATATTTGTAAGGATGCTGGCCACTATATAAAGAATGGAAAGGAACATACCAATAAAGTGAAAGCCGTTGCTTCTTAAGGTTGAAGAAAAAAGAAGATACGTGCTGTGGCTGCCTTACCTCTGGTTAGTAAGGAACACGTTAAATGTTGGCATCATGTGCGTACAACATACTATCAGCCAGATTTAGGAGGATAAAGCACTAAACCCGAGCATACCAACCTAGGTAAAGCCGTAGCTTTCGTCTGAAAACCTCAGGTAATTTTTTTTAAACGAGGGTAGTCTTCCGAGATATCAAAAAGGTTAGGAAACCTATCGGGTAATTTCCATATCCTCTGACTTTGCAGTTTGATCACAAATATATGATCATACACAATCAGAGGCAATCCAGTCCCATCCTGTTTTTATATTTTAATTTTAAAAAGAAAATTTAAAAAGTAAACTCTAAAGAAGAGAGGTGGAAGAGCCTTTAACTGTAGAATCACTTCTAGTTCTGCACCATTCCTGGCGTCTGTGCCACTCCTGGCACTTGTACCACTCCTGACAGGCTTTAGAGACTTAGGGGGCACTTGACCTGAAGACATCCTACGGGATGGAGAAGGTTGGCTCCGCGGCGAGCCCTGCTCTATGGCCGAGAGCTTTCGTCCTCCTTGGCAGATGGGGACCCTGAGGAGGATGAAACGAGTGGCCACGATACTTCTTTCCTCCTCGTGCATAAGCACGAGGGTTTAAGGGTGGTGCACACCGTGCTGTGATGTAGCAGGGAAGGGAAAACGCATCTAAAAGCCTTATGGTCATTAACTAAGTGTACTTAACTAACGTTGAGGTTATGTCTTCACAACACTGACTTCAAGTTCTTACACTTTTCAACTCACACTTTCTATATTTTTTTTTCTAAATTTGTCAATAAATTTGTAAATTTTGCTTTTAGAATGGGATACTTTGATTACAAGACTCTACCGGATATGAAACATGTCACTTTTATACCAAAATCGCCGATATGCTGTGTAATTTTGATTTTTTGTGTGAGCAAGTTAAATCTTTTATTGACGATATTTGTAACAAATAAAAGATGAACTCATGTATTAGGTGAATATTGCCGGATTTGGGATAATTCCTTCTATGGTTTTTAAAAATACAACGTGAAATTCGTAACTGTTGTCACCCGTCTTTTTAAGGTTGAATCCTACTGTAAAGTTTTCGGCGGGTTCCTATTGAGTACATGTAGAATCTCGAATTAGAAATCAGTTTTAGTATGAAAAATGGCACATTCTACCTTGAAGGCTTCTACTAGCTTAGTGATCGGCTGTGTACATGCTCTCCAGTTGAAGTACAGATAATTTAAACTTGCTTTAAAGTTGGAGTCCCCACACAAAAGGTCTGCAAAATATCGAAAATATAGATAGTTGCAATTTCTTTCGGTGTCCTCGGCTAAATATTGTGCCTGCAAAGATTTAAAAGTGTAATTAGTATGAAGCCGAACAAAATTAGTTTTTATTAGGAGAATACAATGTACAGTGTCGGAAAGCTTGGAATAAAGTAACGGAGTGATGTGTTACCTCTTATTTTACTATTTTTGATAACGTATTTTGATTTTGAAAGAAATTATTTTATACATGGATAATACTTACAACGGCACCAAATTTCAAGGCTTCTTCATTTCTCATCTTTCCGAGTGTTGACAAAACGTAAGACATCATTGCTTCGATTCCGTTTGCGTGTGCGCCGCTAATTGTTAGCTTGTCATAAGACGAGAAAAATGGGTGCTGTGCTGCATCTGCTATTGCGCTGTATTGTAGTAAACTACCCTCCTCACTGCTCCTATGCATATCTTCTTTTGACATCAAAATTTGTACACCTTTGCATCCTCTCGCCGTCGGATATGAGATAGACCCAGTGTAGGTCTTGTGAAGTGCAATGCGTAGCTTATGAAATACTGCTGCCTCGGCACCGGCCTCATTTCTTATCAAATGTTGACATTGAATCAATGTCAATGAGATTCCTGCTTTGACTGCACCCGGTGGAATGGAATTCTATTTGGAAAAAGTAAAATAAATTACTACTTGTTCTGTTTACAAGCTATCGTTGCCCTATGGCCTAATTATAAATTATACAGTTGCCAAGTAATACCGTATCTTGTGAAAATTTATTGTGTATAATTGTAAAAGTGTGTATATACAAAAATGGTTCGAATAGTTTCTCCATTTTTGACATCTGAATATCCATCAACAGTAAGGATGAGCTTCTCAACTGCATCGTCGATACTTGTTCTCGGTTCCAATACTCCTGTTTCAAATACTAACATTGAACCCATTCTACCATATGCCGCAAGTGTTTCAAGATAATTTTGGGCCTGTAATAAACAAAAGATATTATAAATTTTGCTATTGTTTAGTGTACCAATTTCAGTGTAAATTACTAAGTACCCGTTGTTCAATGCCAGCAAAATACTGGCATACAATGCGCGGTATTAATTTGAAATAAATAGGTTGGTGACATTTAAAACCTTACCGTTTCAGATATATCAACTTCAATTTGTAACAGTTTAGAAATACTAGACAAGATAGTACGCTCAAAATTTTCAATTTCGATTGCGCTATTTGTCTCGGGCAGATAGCTTATATTGGACTGTTTATTTTCATCTATTTGCCTGGTTTCTATGTTTGCGGAGGATTGTTGTTCCGGAATGGTTCCTGAAATGTCAGTGTCCTGTTTTGTATTGGAGCCTTCTATATTTGGAACATTTTTTGCGTTTTCCTGGATCTTTGCTATGCTGGATTGTTGCGTAGCAGTAGAAGCACAAATTATTAACTTGACCCGTATGCTTACAACCACTAGGCACAAAATGGTAGTGTAATGCAAAAAAGTAAAATGCATTTTCAGTTCTATTCTGTCGGAAGTTGAAAAAGTTTGTTGATTTAAAAAATTATCACTTGAAATTTATTTTTCGCTGAGTTGATCACCTTAACTAATGGAAGGAAGATTTAAAGCAGGTAATTGTGGTGGTACTGTGAAGAGTGATTTTCAACATAATTTAACGAAGTTTAAATACAAAAATTTG
>VYYI01003407.1:0-12279 GCA_021029175.1 Bilobella aurantiaca
AAGTTTGATGTTTTTTATTGTCATCTGTTCCGAAGTTATTATCTTGCAAGCATAGACCTTCGAAAAAAAAAACTAGTCTAATACAGAAATATAGTGACCTTGTACTATTTTTTGTTCGAAATATGTTAGTAGTTATTTAGTGGCATGTGGCACAACTGAACATTCCTTGGGCACGAACAAGGGCAACACACAGTAGACTTTCGCTCAATAAACGGTCGATTTATGATACTACAGAATAAAATTTCGTTTGCTGAAACTTGCAAAACTTGAAACACGATTGCTTGCTAAGGCTAGAATTAATTTTCATAAAAATTGCAGAGGAGGTGTAAAAAAACAGTAAAAAATATTAAAATATTTGTAACATTTTTATAATAAATTTGACAAATAAGACCCCGAAAACGCCGATTTTTCGATTTTGAAGGTCAGTTACATAGTCATCACACTGCGCGGCAAAAAATTTTAAAATCTGAAACATCCAAATATTCAAATTTGGGTGTCATTTTTGGGGTTATCGCACGTTCGGGGTAAAGGGTCAGTGGTAAGCTGGGTCATTAGTACCATCATAACGTTTCATTTTATGTATGGTAACATCGTACATTTTCATTTTATGCAAAAAATTTCAAAATCCCGAATTTTCGGTTTTTAGGTTTTGAGGGTCATTTAAGAGTTATTTTAATAAGGGGAAAGGGTCTAGAGGTAGTCGTTGAAAACATCTAACTTTTCGCAATATGCAAAACTAGCAAAAATCTGAAAAAAATCTGATTTTTCGAATTTAAGGGTCATTTAGGGGGTCATTGATATAGGGATGAAGGTTATGGGGGGGGTCACTTATTCGGTCCTTGATTCATCACATTGTCACATCATCACATCACATTCACTTTTGATTCATGCAAAACTATCAAAAACTCAAAACACCGATTTTTTGGTTTTTTGGTATTGAGGGTCATATGGAGTCATTTCAATAAGGGGAGATGGTCTGGAGTTGCTTAGATCCTTGAAAACATCATAAATTTTCGTATAATGCTAAACTAGAACAAAATCCGATTTTTCGGATTGGGGGTCATTTTGGGGGTCATTGACATAAGGGTCTAGGGTCACTTTCGTCCTTGAAATTATCATAACTTTTTGTTTCATGAAAAACTAGAAAAAAATCCGACAAATCTGAATTTTCGGATTTGGGGGCCATTTAGGGGGTCGTCAAAATCAGGGTGAAGGGTATGACCCCTACGGCCCATCTTCAAACTTGGCCTCACTCTTGACCCTAAAAAAATTCTCCCGCAAACAGATTTCAAAAAAGTTAACCCGTTCAAAAGTTATCGCGCAACCAGACGGACAGACGGACGGACGGACGGACAAAACTTTCCCATAAAGTAGCTAATACGCTACTTAATAATATTGTTAATTTGAGTTTGACAAATTAGACGGCACGACTAATAGGACGAAGATTCATTCGGCAATGGCAGCGACGAGCGATCAGCTTAAGCCTTCGAAAATGGCCTATTGACTTTCGAAAAGCAAGACTTCTATTTTCTAGTCTAATCTAAATATGTTTCTAGTTCTAAGTTTCCTACTTCAGCTACTGGTTGACCGTTTTACCACGGTTTATTATCATTATTAACATAATTTCTTTGATAAACATATATCACTTAACGTTACTATAAAATATAGTAATACTCATGTGCTCATGTCTTTGTTTAGCCTTGTACTGCTAATCTAACCAGTTCAAGAAGCGGATTTGTTAATTTTTACAATATTATAGTTGGAAGTAGTAATTGAGTAATTTCACAATTAATTGGTTGGTGCAAAACAAGAAAACCAAATTAATAAAAGTAGATATTGCACCATAACAAAACTGACCCTTTAACGAATCAAGTAAATCATTTATAATATTAACTAATCAAATTACTAAAGTGGTTGGATTAGCTGTGCAACCCTACGTTTATACTTTTCACGTTCACGTTACGTTTCAAGGTACGGTGTCACTTTTTGGATTTAGAGTCCAAAGTGATCACGGTGTGTTTCAAGTCGTCATCACTGTCAACTTTCTCCGTCACTGTGAGCAATTTAGAGTTCCACCGTGATGACGACGTGAATCACGGAGGCTTCAAGGTGTCACTTCACTCTCAAGGTGGAGGCGTTTAGAATCTCACAGTCCACCTTGAAAATCACACGGTGACCGTGAAATAGCCGATTGGGGCAGTTTTACAACAATAACTACCCGCCATTTCATACATTGGACATTAATTTGTTCGGAATTTGAAATTTATAAGGCAATTAAGCCAATTGACATGTATTAACTCTGAATTACCTAGAAAACAATCTCATTTAACTCTACGAAGTGCCAAATTGAAGAAATTAATCAGCGGAATTGTTAGAAACACAATTGACACGGAACTTGGTATAAGTTCATTGACCAAACTTAATTAACTATGCATTTAATATATAATGAATTATTTTTGGAAACAAAATTCCTGGTGCACTATAAACTGACCACCTATGAAAGTGATCATGACGGTAATGCGAAACTTGAAACACACCTTGAAAACTTTAAACTGGAGCGGCAAAAGTCACTGTGAAAACTTCACGCCGTGAGCTTTCACTCGCATACACCGTGAAAACTATAAACGGACACCTTGAAATTCGTCTTAAAAGGTACCGTACAGTTATCACGTCGCTACGGAGTCTAAATCCAGTATAACGCTGAACAAAAAAAAATGGCCGCATTAGCATGAAAAAAATAAATTTTGGACAATATTTTATAGTAACTTTAACTTATATACATTTAATTAGCTTTAAAAATTAGTAATTGTGAATAACTAATTACTTATAAAATAAATTAGAATGAAAAAGATGTAAAAACTAACTCTAACTCGATGTAACTCGAGAAAACCTCCGCTCCACTCATTCACCTATCCACTGAACCACGTGTACAGAGTTCGGTATATGTCATGTCCCAAAGCAAGATTCGCCAGAAATTGTTCCATCTTTAGATGGGGTACCCTTATCACTTCAAAATGAAATGTGTTGGATCTTGACCAATTTGATATAAGAAATATAGAAGGGAATACGAAGGCTAAAAGCGAGTATAGCCTAAATCGGACCACCGTGTCACGTGTCTGGGTCAAAAGGTCACAGCAAATAGACGAACGTCAACAATCGACTCTTAAATGAAAATTGTTAAACATAATTTTGCAACGGATCTGAACACAATGAACAATTTTGCCAAATTGTGATAGCACGAAATAAATATAAACAAAAATTTTTAGTCACGTGATATAAATTAGGAATTTTACAACAAACACTTTTTGTTTGTTTTGCGTCATGTCCGGGTGTCATGGAGATTACATGGTGCCATGAGGGTTATTTATATTATCATTTATTTTTCTTTTAATTGTTCAACCTGTTAATTTTACCTTATTTCAATATATTGCACCAAAAATGCTACAAAGCTAGAATTACTCGGCTACTAAAAACTTAATAAGGCAGGAGTTTGAAATGAAAACATAAATTTTGATTAGCTCTAATTTTTTCAAACTAGTTAAAGCGATGAGGATAAATGAGTTTATGTCGAAAAGTAATTCCTGGCTCGGGCCTCGTAACGGCTGGACAAAAGAGCGCAATGTAAACTTTTTTTGACTCCTGATTCCTATTATTTACAAATTGTAATTAACTATTAATGAAAAAATAATTTTTGAAAATTGAGTTTCACGAGCAAACGCAATAAAGTAGTCCAAACTACATGATAGTAGTTAACAATTATTAAGCGACTGTTAACTTTTAAAAAAAGTTTTTTGCATGTAATTAATTTTAATTTATTTATTAAATAATATTATTATAATATTATAATATTATTATTTATTTATTATATTAATTATTATAGTATTTGAAGATAAACAAAAAAACTTTAATTGAAAAAATGTTAACAAAAATTGACGAGGACAAATTTATTCGTTAATTATTTCCTTTCAATATTCTTCCTAGATCCTTGAAATTAAAAATTGCAAGGTACACTTGAAGGGGACATTTGAGAGTCATTGCACAGGACGCGGCTCTGACAAAGACAAACAGTTGCTGCGACTCTGCAAGGGCAATAGTGCATTTGCTTTGGATTCTGCTTCTCGACCCCTACTTTTCTACATTGAAAAGTTAGTGTACTTTTACAAGTTGTACCTAACTGTAAAATTACTGATTACTGTTTTATCCAATAATTTTAAGCATTTTAATTCATATGACCCAACTATCCAATCATACTATAAGCGAGCACCGCCTAACTCATACCTAAACTAATACTAATAAGAAATATGCCAAATAATTTGTGTAACTTATACAATTACTACTGATATCCTAAAAACGTTTGTAGCACATGTGAAACCTGAAATTTGTGTTATGCCTAATGTCAAACAAACAATACATCACATTGCTTGAAGGGGGCATTGAAGGGTGCTTTCGTCTCAGGACGATCTTATCTAGCTAGTCTATAAAAACATCTAATGCCCAACTACATGATCACGTGCCTGATCAAAAAAAAGCAGCCTAAATTTTTTTTATAGCAACCAAAACTTTATATAAAAAACTAAAATTTGAAAACTTGACTTCGGCCTCAGCCGCCGAAATTGTACATACCAGGAAACAGCAACCGTCGGAGGACAAATAAATTCAGAGTAAAGGCAATAAACTTTGTATTAAGTTTAGTACGACACCTTTTCTGAAATTTGTGACGGCTAAATTACCAAATATATTATTGCGTTTTTTTTTGGCAAAATACGCTTTTTCTACACTTTCATGCGAGTACCTTAATCAGATCTATATTATAACTTTAATGGCCTAATTTAATTAAATTGAATTTAGAAAAAAATGTAAACCTTTTGATGGATTTAGAATGGAAAAATCAAAATTTTAAAAATTGATTCAACTTTTTTGTTTTTCATTTCCTGATGACTTTTTTTTTCATAATTGAATTCAGCATACTTCAATTGATCTACAAAACCAATTTCAATAATTTTCAAAATTTTGTGTAAAATTTTTACAAAATATTGATTTATTATATTTCTGAACTTCCTGGAACCAGGGGGAGTTTAAACTTAAACGTTTTTTCGCTTGTCAATATGGTGCACAAATTGGTAACTAGTATTAGAGCTTCAGCGGAGCTTACATTTCCATAAAGCTCGCAACCACATATTTTTCAGAATAGAATTCTATTGGTTGTAAATATCATAAGGAAATTCAAGTCAAAACCCCATATTTGAAAATTACTGTACACATTTTTAAATGCTGACATCCAATTTGTATAAAGCTGCACGAATACACACATGCACAAATATAAATTGAACTGAAAAAAAGGAACGTTATTTCCCATTCCAGCAGGCGGATGGTCAAGAAAAGGTAGTTTTGGATGGTAATGAACTCATTAGCATAGTTGTTACCCAGCGGGCGCAACAGACTATACGTGCAAATTTTGTTTTTGTGTGATTGGAAGCAAATGAGGGTCGCCTTCAGCATTAGCTCGAGACAATTGGGATACCTATCGGATAGTTTTCAAATCCTCTGACAGTGTAGTCTACTTACAAAGATACGGACATACATTGTCAGAAGCAATGCTATTCCTTATGGTGAAAGCCAATAGTAAGGACTTTTTGGTGGCTGATTATACGATTTGAACCCACGTTTTTAGGATGGTTAGTGGAGAAAGACAGAAACTCATAACCACCAGGCCAACTCTGACAAAACAAGTTAACGGGTAAACTTCATATGGACGTGATAATGGTAATTTTTTTTTTACCTGCTTGTGCTATGAATTCTTCAAACAAATCTCCACATAATCTACTTCTAATTGGGATAATTCAGGTATGATGCATTTCTAATTCTAATGTTAATTCAAAATAAGCAGTAAAATATAATTTGAAAGATAGCTTACGAAGTGAGAATACGATTTGATCTATACCATCTCTAGACAACCAGGGTGATGATAAACTCAAGCTGCCTCGTGGCAACCTTTTGAACCTATTTTTATCAAACAATTTATTAAAACTTCCCAATAAATGTTAATTTTAGAATATGAAACTCGAATTGTTTTTCCTTTCTATATGTTTTTCCACCTATTCCAAAAAGATGCTTTTGAATGAACCTGGAAAACTATTTTTCAAAAAGGGGAATTTGTCTGTGAGTCATACTTTTAGGCGTTGGTGGCTTTCCTCACGTTTAAATTTCTATACTCCAATTGGCTATGTTACGAATTATATTTTATGCGGTTCATTATAATTAACGGTTTTGGTGGTTTCGGACAAAGCAAACGTACATTCGATTTTTAAATTTGAGAAAAAAATAAATATAAAAACAAATGTTTTAATATAATAGTACAGCTTTTATAAAATGCACATTTTAAAATATCTAACGCATACAACACTATTATTGATGGCCTTACTTTCATGTATATAGTTGGCGGTGTTGGCCTAGTGCTTAAGAACTTCTATTTTTCTTCACTAACCTGAGAACGGGGGTTCAAATCCCTGGAACAGTTACAAAACGGTCTTCGCTATTGGCTTTTCTCTGTCAGGAATTGCCTCCCCTCTGGCTTTGTATGTCCGTTTCTTTGCGATTAGACATTGTATGTCAGAGAGGAGATGGAAACTTCCCTAGAGCTTTGAGAAAATTCAGAAGACGATCCTCACATACATACATGTATGTTAACGAGCCTTCCAAACATATCCCTACACACTCCCTTACATGTTGACTAGCCGCTCTGTGGGAATGCCAAATAACGCTCTTTTACCTTTCACTTACATTTATACGGTTGTAATGGACAAAAAGACACCTACAGATAGACTAAACAGAATAATGATTTGTATTAAAGATGCTATTTCAAATGCTCCTTTTCGGTTGTCAAATCAATAAACACTTGTTGTTTATTGTGCTGCTTCTATGTAACAAGGTAAAATAACAAACTGTGAGATGTGACAGATTGTTTGTAGAATAAATCCTTATGAATTATTGAAGCATAGATTATTTGGATTTACAATCTTCAAATATAGTTTGCATGTATATTGCAAAACGTTTATTCTCATACTGATAATATAAAAAAATTCCTTAACCTTTAAGTAAGGCTTGAAGATGCCCTCTGACCTTTTTGCAATAAAGCTAGGTTTTCCCGTGGTGGAAAATGAATGAGCTAAATTTTCGCAAAACACATTTGCTATAAATTGAAACAAAAAAAAACATTTAAATTATTTAAATTTGTCTCCGCCTTCCCTCAATTAATAAGCCTATTTCTTCCCTCACACACTAAAGTTTTCCAATTGGGGTTATTGGCTTACATTATATTTATAATTAAAACATATCAATCCGTCTGGGTTCCAAATTCTCGAATTATCATGAATTCTACCGTGTTTGTTTGCCTCATTTTCTTACCGTTTGTACTGGGTGGACTTGTAAGTATTGTGCATTTTATTAGTTTTGCATAAATCTTACTTTACTTTATACAAAATAGAGCATAGCCTTAACATTATTTCATATGTGAAAGTTTGAAGAGTGATATTTGATATGTTTTGTTGAATTACCGTACGCAATGTTATTTCCATATCATAAGATTAGGTGTTGAGATTTTGCAAACAAACCTATGCTTTTTCTGGCTTTGTCTCTGCAATTATTGTTGCGTACAGTTTGCTCCCATCCACTCGAAATCTTTCAATAGTTAAAGTAATCTAAATTGTAGGTTTTATTGAACCCTGCAAATTTCGAAGTGGAAATCAATGCTTTTAACATTGAATTTCTTTTTTTGGTAGTAGTGAAGCCACACCGTATTATGTATATGTATTTTTACAGGATTGGAAAACAGACCAAATGAACGAATGGAACAGAAAATTGGGGCCAGCTCTAGACACAATCATGCTTCGGTTGTCGAAGTTGGGAATTACCGTGACGGAATTTGTTGTATCTGGCGTAGCTGAATTTCCTCCAGCAAGTGTATACGCTTTAATTTTTTTTGAAAATTGTAACTTGCACATTGCCGCCCGTTTTGAAAAAGTCGATCCGGATGTGTATATCCTGGGATACATGCCAACAATGTTTGAAATGGATAAGGCAAACCGTGCCTATGCATTATCACAGAAGAAGTTAGACGAGTATGTGGAACCAATAGGAAGTAAACGGGGATTCACTTCATCTGACGCCGCCAAAGCTTATTTCGACAACTATAGAAAGGTAACTAAAATTTCAAATTTAACAATGAGAAATAAAAAAGTGAAATATTTAAGCTGAAAAATATTAATCAGTTTAGCATGCTGCAAATATTTACTTATTTAGCAATGGGACTTAGAAGCAAAGGAAGTAAAGCGATTAACCAAATTAACGACATTTTGCAACCTGCTAAAATCTAACACGGAATTAAATTTGTCAAATTCAAAACTCGAGCCCATATCAAGCTATCGCTATGAGTCGATAACTGAAGTTTACCATTACGTTGTGTTTAGCGCGGAAGATATATCAGAATCAAGTTCGTCTTCTAGTGCACCAGAAAAGACTCAAAACTGTACAAAAATCATACTTCACTGTTTCAAGAGACTATTAGAACCAATGCTGGGCGCTGCGCTTCAGCATTTGTCACTCAAAGATCGGGTATATAGTGTTGTAGAAGGCAGCAGTTTTGATGGGGTTGACTTCTTAAGCCAAGTTCTTGCAGAAGATGCTGCAATGCAATATCATTCAGAGAAAAATACTTTGGTAAGTTTAACTTTGCAGACATACTGACCATAAAAAACAAACATTGATTGACAAAAAATATCCAGAGAGTACAATGCCTTCTGAATGGTATTTTCAGAAATGGGTGGCATTTAATGCATTGAAAGATGAAGATCCATTGAAACGAATGATATCGGCAAATATTCCATCGATTTCTGCCAGAGTTAAGAGCAGGTCTCTCGTGAAGCCACTTTCTGTATACGTTTACCTAAGAAATAGACAGCCATCTATCTACATTATCTGTCAAGACCTAGATGTCAACGTGCCCTTTACATTTGCCCGTCTTGGTATCGATAGTCTCAAAGATAGGCCTGATGTAGTGGTCAAATATGTTAAAAATGTTGGACGGTTAACTTTGAGCACGTTTAAACATTATCTTGAATATCACTCTGAAGACGAAGCAGAAGAGGGTGCACAACATTATATGAAGGAATATGACTGCATAAATTCGGTAAATTGCGCTCTCTGCGCGAAGCTGCATTTTTTTAAAGTTTGATGTGTTAAACATAATTTCAAAGTACTAAAAATTATTTTCTTGAGGACTAGATATCATCAAGTCGTTTCGAAATATATTTTCGGTTTCCAAATTAAAAAAGCATCTCGACGAAATACTTATTGGAGCAAAAAAAAAAAAAAGAAATTTACGTTTTATAAAAAAAAATTAACTTCAATTTTGTAAATTAAACATTGTAACAATTGAATTTAAGAAATTTTAGCATATACGCGGAGACTCAAGTTTGCAAATAATTTTAGTCCCATTTATAAACTTTTTCCTATTATCTCCGACAAATATAATTGAGGACAGTTTAACGGCTTCTAAGGTTCGTTTAGTTGAAATTTGTGTAATATTTGACAATTTTTTTTATAGTATTCAGGCAGGTACGCCAACAAGTGCGAAGTTCGTGGATTAATTAACGATGCTGCACTTGCATTCGGAAATGCAATACAGAAAAGAAAAAGTCGTGTAGTATCAATCAGCACCATCAGCACTAATTACAGCTTCATAAAGTACCATGTTTTCCAAGAATTCAAAATAAATTCTGGCATATATGCCCAAGTTCTATCAACTATTGCCACTAAAATAAACAAATCCTTAGCAGACCTCTCTATACTCTCCGAAGCACTATACGCCGATCCTACATGTACTGGTGCTGGAGATGTAGTGAAGCACCTTTATTTGATTATTAAAGGAGTTATTCCATTGGAAGGGATAAATACAATTCACTCGATAAAAAAGGCCCTCCTAGAACGGAAAGTTGTGGAAGATGAAAACCCAAACGAAGGTTGGCAGCTACTGGTAGAAGAAAGTAATCTTACACAGGAAATGTTAGACTACGTCCGCAGAGAAGAATTCTTGGATCCGAGTAAGAAACCTTTAGACATACTAACACCAGAAAACAGAGTTGGACAAAGTCCCGTATTCAACTACTACCTTCACGTAAAAGTGGGGCTTCGTGGACGAGAGCGACAGGATTTGTCACAAAAAGTGGAACCAAACGACGCGAGACAATTTTTTGATGTAGCGGAGTACAAGATTATGTATATTCCCTCCGGATCGGATGTCGAAGGAAGCATTGTACAAAGTATCCTGCAGCCAAGATGGGAGGAGGATCAGATTGTTCCGGAATTAAACAAACATGAAGAGTTCAATAATCAGGACTATGACTATCCTCCTCTACGTTTTGCAGTATTTGCAGCCGAAGTGCACGTGACTAGTGATAGAACAACGATAACGAAAAATCAATTGAAGTCCCTGAAAAAGTCAAAGTTAAATATTTCAGGCGCCTCAAATAACAAAAGTCATATATTGGGTGAAAAATGATACAGTGTTTCTATATACCGAAAATAAATAATTTAGTGTTCACTGTATGATTTCTATTGGTGTCTACAATTTTTTTAACGTTAAAAATAGTAGCTTGAAAAATTATTTTACTTTCAAGTTTCAGGTTTGATGCTACATATGTTTGACGTTACAAATAACGTTCAACTGAACTAGTATATTGGAAAGGAGCAAAAGCCGGAATAGGTTTTGGAGATCATCCGAGGGTCATGGGTCTCTTAGGTCAAATTAGGAAGGAAAGGACTGTTTCCGTATTAAATCTTTCATAAAAAATTTGTTGTGGTTAAGTTGAATGCCCATCTGTGGAACTGGGGGAGGAGTAAGAGTGAGGTAGAAGGGAGTTTTTGTGCAACCGTTACGCACAAACACAGGCAATCCTATCGTGAATAGTTAACCATTGAGAAGAAACTTGTTCTTAATGTTTTAAAATAAGTATTTTGATGTACTGGGTATTTTTATTTTTTCGCAAAAAGCCAGAACTCTTTGTGGGACTTAACTCCGAAATTTTTGATGTGAGAAGGGTCACCCTTAAAAATATTTTCCAACTTTCAAAACTCAAATTTTTCACCCCTATTTTAAAATTGGCAGGTGATTCTGTCTAGTTAATTACTCGTTAATATTTTAATTATATGTAAATCACTTAGAAATTATATTATTTAAATTTCTTAAGAAAAAGTGCGTTCGAATTGAGAAATAATTAAATATTGAAAATAAATCATAAACTAAAATCTCTGCATTATGAAAATTGCTTTAGAAATTTCAGATAAGGGTTAGGTTTACGTTTAGATATAATGCGAGATATTTAATTTAATAATAACTTAAGAGCCGTGAGAACAGGGTCACACAAAAAGTCACCTGCTTTTTTTATCGCTGGAGATGGGCATCCCCTTTGTTTTAGTCTTTATTTCTTCAAAAAAAAATAGAAAAAATGCACTTAAAATGTATTTAGACCCAAACAACACCATCCATGTATGGCAGCAACCCTCAAATTGAAATTGGTTTCGCCTGTTCTAGGTCAGGCTTGTTTGGCTGTTATAAAAAATGCCAATGTTAATAAAAGTGTAGAAGATTTACACTGCTAGACATTAGTGTATTTAAAAAAATTGTCTCCCCGTCGTGCATTTTAATTAATTTAAAAATGAGTTAATTATTAATTAAGTTGCAAAGTATTAAAAAAAATTAATTATTTAGTGTTTTTTAATCATTACTGTATTAATAACTTAGCTACAGGGTGTGTGCTTTTTTTGCTTTTTTTGAAAAAAAGCAAAAAAGCAGATTTCTGCTTTAAAGCATGCTTTTTTTTTGCTTTTTTTCCTTTTTTGCTTTTTTTGTCAAGTCACAATATAACATAATGAAAATTTCACAGAAAATTAGCTATAATGGCTATAATGTTAGTATTTATTCAATTCAGAGTATGAACAACAATCAGGTTCTAGTTTCTATCTATTCTAAAACTTCAAATTTATCCCTCAATTTAATTGGAAGTCAACCATATTTTACAATTTGCTTTGTTGTAGGATAAAGACCAGTTTTGCTGCCTTTTCAGTGCCAAGACGATTACGTAGTTCAGAGTATACCATTCCAAATTACATTTAAGTAAATGGGCCTTCAGTCGAGCAACGTTGCCTTCAATAACTTTTGCACATGCTAAACACTTAGCTTTTGAGCCTTTTCGATCAGTTAGGGGAATTTCTTCAAAACTTAAC
>VYYI01003408.1:0-12277 GCA_021029175.1 Bilobella aurantiaca
AAAATAATTTCATTTCAGTTATCTTTTTTTTTAGAAAAAAAAAACTTAAAAAACTTTAAAAAGAATGATTTGGGTGTTTTGAAAAACTTGTAAAGTATAAACTGTTAGGAATTGCTCTCTTTTATTGTAGCTTTTTAGTGCACAAATGGGATTAATAATGTTTAAAACAATTGTTTTCTAAATTTAGTATTTAAGTTTTTTGAACTTAAACTAAACCGTATTTGTTGAACCTTAAGGATTAACTTCAAATGGCTGAATTCTTAAAGTTACCAAAAAAAAAACTCTAAGCCTGTTTTTGTATTAGAATTAAAAAATACAATACAGAGAATGCTTTCTAAGAAAACGCACAGAATAAAGTTCAAAAGCAATTTTTAGTGCATTTTTTGTTTCATTTCCTATACGGTAATGTGCTATTGAAGTGTCCTGCACTGTCCGGTGCTTCTTAATTATTTAAGAATGTGATCAAGAATGCGATTTTTTAAAAGTTTTTTAAAAATCAAATCAAAATCAACAAAACTTAAAATCACATTTATTATGCTGATTATAACTGAACCAACGCAAACAAAACAAACCAAAAAAAAATAGAAAAAAGGAAGAAAGTAAATGTTGAAAATCAAAAATCCGTCAAAATATTAAAACGAAAAAGTACAAAAGTAGGGTATTTGTAAAGTTAACAAAGAAGTAATAACGGTTCTACGTCATTAATTTTCAGTTGAGGCAAAAAAAAACTAGATTAAAGTAATTAGCTAGTGTTTTTTGATGACATTGTTGAGATATATATATATAATTATTGTCATGTGTTTGCGTACTTTTTATTCTTTGAAGAGCTATTAGATTTTTGTTTTCAAGAGGTATAAGTATTCATGATGCAAACGATTTTTTTTGAAGTGCTACGTTTTGTCAAAATTCTCTTTTTTGCAAATATTGTTTTCTAATTTATTGCCATGCTATTCTAGAATCAAATCGCAAATATTCAGACTTTTACATTCATGCTAAGTAACCATGATTTATGCTACATAACATATTATTTGAAGTTTAAGGTATGAGAAAATTTCTTGAATCTGACGGCACAAAATATAAGAGCCCTTAATTATGTTCCTAAACTTACTTTGCACATTATTTCAGAACAAAGCCCTTGGATATTTCAATTCTATGTTTAAGGAGGATCAAAAAATTAAAAATAAAATCGACCCTCTTCGAACTTATTTGGTATTGAAATTGGTATTTTTCAATTATCCAAACTTTAGTACCATGATTTCTGCTTAAATCCTATTTTCTTTGCCACTTGCAATGTTTTAGAAGCATTCGCTCTGCTGCAATCCTCTGAAACAAAATATATATCAAGTTAACACTACTAGTTCAAGTTATTTAAGTGTAAGTTGTGTGGTCAAACCTTACTTTTGCATGAAACAAAAAGTAATGATGGGTTTGATGATCTCAGAGCCTCCCTTGATCCGAAAATAACCACTTGACGTCAAAATTTGACCTTTCAAGGTCAAATCCTACTTTTAGCTGTAACGAACAGTTATGATTTTATTATTAACGCTATGTTATTATTTTGTTTATTATGTTATTATTATTAAAGAACGTGCCACCTGTACTTCAAAATAAACGCTCTAAGCTTCATGTAACCAGAATTGTGCTCTAAGATAAACAAAAGTAAACAAAACTAGCCTTATTTTATTGATAAATTTCTTTATTGCTCTACTTGTTAAATAATTGCTCAAACTTTTCTACATGTAAACATGCCAAACAGTGTCTTGTAGTATTATTAATAGTATAAAGTAGTGTTGTGTTAATATTTCAGATTATTTCCGACGTAAAATGAGGCGAGAAAATAAGAAATGATGATCACTCTCACTGAAAATTTGTTGTGATTAAGAAGTATAATTGAGGATCGCACTAGCTAACGCCAAATAAGACTTACGTACTTCGTATATTTAGTAAATGATATTGCAACTTGACTCAAACAAAAAACAAATGATTTTGCAATTAACCGTGCACAATTTCTTAGTTAGCGCAATTTCTTCTTGAATTCAATTTTCTTGTGCCACTTGCAGTCTTTTAGCAGCATTCTCTCTGTTGAGATTGTCTAAAATAAAACAAAAAGAATACATTATACACATTCAAGAGACAGATATATTAAATTTTTAGATTTGCAAATCACTGAGAAATGCCAAACCCTTTTTTTTTTTGTAAAATACATTATATTGCTGTAATAGAATAATTGTCGTAAAGATGACTTACGTCGCCAGAAAACGTGATATGATCGAGCTTCGGCATGGCTCTCTCTCTGGTCAGTATAGCAATATTTACTATTATACTCTTAATGCTGATCGGGTCATAAATGTGCAGCTCCTTCAGATCTAAAGGTATAAACAAAATTTCATGATAAAAAGTAGTATTTTCTGAATATGAACGCCAGTAAAAATTAAAAACGCTTTAAATGTGAGCCTTATATTTCAGATTTTAGGAGGATATTATTTCAGGAAGATTTCTATTTATGTCAGCGGAATGATTTGTATAAGGAGCGCGAACTCACGCATTTAAATAAGAAGACCTCTTATAATATAAGATATAAAAATCATAATATATATGATGTAAGATATACTTTATAAATATTAAATAATAGTTTCAATAAAGATATTTCCATGTTTTCCTACCTTCCAACCTCTTCAGACCCCACCCAAAATTGGCTTCCAGCGTTTTCTGTTTTTCATTCTTTATTTCGCGTGTTTCGTTCCGGAAAAGCAACTCATGAAACTTAGCATGGTACGGAGCCCTTCCCAACAGTTTCAATTTACATAACTTTTTCCAGTTTTCACACAAATATGAAACGAGTGTTTCTGAGAAAATGGAGTCCTCGATTGTTAGAGCCGTAACCTGAGGGAAAATGGAGTGATACGGCACTGCAGGCTTAACATGGAAACCATGGCAAATGTGTAGAGATTTCACATTTGTAAAACTAATTTCTGTGAAACCCTCTCTTTCGCCAACATTGAAAAAATTGAGGTAGACGGTGTGGAGTGCTTCAAAATTTTCCAAGTTGTTTCTCCCTAGAAATTGTTCAAATTCCAGGATTTCTCCGCCCCGAAACGAAAGTTGTTCCATCTTGGGCATGTCGCCTATATTCTGACTCTCGGGCTGTTCAAGCCTAAGGGACACTTTATCAGTGATATGAGAGAAGTGACTTCGAAGGGCCGAAGCCAAGGGCCCATTTCTATTCCTTAAGTATGCAAAATACTTCATGTTTGAAGAAACACAGAGCTTTGGCCAATGGACCCTGTCAAAGAGCGTGTCGTCGAGGAATTGTATCACGATTGAAATTTCTGTAAGCCTCGAATGCTCATTTACGAATTCTAGATAGTCCAATAGGTCGTTGACTTGAATGGTGCAGCGCACGCGTAAAATTGTCAGGGTCGCCATGTGCCTGAGCCATGCATTTAGCACTTCCAGAGAAATGTGGTAGCTTCGATCGCCAAATTCCATGATCTGGAGAGTGCTAAGTTTAGGGAAGATATCGGCCGTCGGGCCCTGCAGAGCAAAATGCGTGTTACGCATTCCTCGGCCTTTCACAATGAGCGTTTCCAAGTTTGGCATGTGCTGTACAAAGCTTAGGAGGTCCGACTTGCAGAGTAGGGCAACGTCGAGTGTACAATTTCTAATGTGATGCCCAACACTAGTTAGAAAGTTTTGTATGGGCTCAATGCCCTCAATGTAGAATGAGAAATTTGTAAACGGAAGGCACCCTGGAAGGTATGAGGAGAAGTCGGCCTCAAACTTCGAATAGAGGGGTTCCAGCGATTCTTCAAAATTTACAACTGGAAATGGCGCTTTGCGTAGAACGGAGTTTGCCAAATGGTGACTCTTTCTGCTTGTGAGACGAAAGTTTAACAGGGAATCGACGTCTGTGTAGCGAAGAATGTTCCAAAGTATCTGCATGGTAAGTTATGCTTAAGAAATGATACTACGATTTCTAGAATGTAACTTTTCATAATATTTTTTTTTCAAACTTACGACATCAGGAATGTTTAAAACTTGATACGAATCTGGGGTCACAAGAGTTGCACTGTCTAGATACATTGTAGGAAAATATACTATAAGTGAAAAATTATAATAAGAAGATTTTTAAAGTTATATGTTTGTAAATTTTTACGAATAGCTGAATTTTTCGAATGAACAAAAAAGAGCCTAAAATATATTTTTCAAAAAAGGTTTGAAAAGCAGTGCAAACAAATTCATATCCAAATTCTCCACCAGTTTATCTTTTCTATTTTAGGAAGAGTGCTATATTGGGTTTAGGAATATCAAGTTTAGAAGAAACAAAATTTTCCCTGAAGTTTTCCTATTGAATATTTTACCAGGAATGACCAATAATACATTAAAATTGAGAATTTGAAAAACATATGTGTAGGAATTGGAGCTCAAGCTCATTATTTTTTTTATTGATTTGCTAATTATCTATAATATTTTGTGTACATTAGAAATATGTTATTTTATAGATGAAGAAAAAGATAAATTATTAATACTTCTAAACATAAAATACTAGCTGCACAGTGCTGCTTTGCGGCACTCGCTTATTAGTAGCTTCCCACTGTACCAATAGTCCCGAGGAATAACTATAAAATATAAACTATAAATGACATACCCCAGAATCTGGAGTCTTCCACGTTAGTGAGCTATTTGAGTACTGTTGCAGTACTGCAGTATATGCTAAAAATATAGCTAACAACAATGTTTTAAATTTGCTACATAAGTATAGTAGTATTGCGCAGGTGATCCAAAAACACCACAACCGTGTTGGCATATATCTGTAAATAAATATGCATATCGTGAATATAATATTTGCAACATATTATTTAGTAACAACATGGTATTTGTCCGACCACTTCGTTGTTGAATTGGTAGTAGATGCCACCAAGTCTGGTTTTTGTTCAGTGTATTTCTTCAACACACTTTGCATAGAAGACCTAACAGCGTTGTTTATCAAAACATTCAATTTTGCAGATAGTCTAAATAGTAAGAAAACTATTCGATAAAGAACGCACGATATCTTGTCTGTCAGATTCATTAGCTTGTATAACTCATCTCCCCGAAACCCATCTAATTTTGTTTGCTTAAGGAACAGATAGAAGCTCCCTGCGACGGAGAGTGAGGGCATAAATGCATTTGAACTACTAAAGTAGCTCTCCTGAATGGCATTAATTTTGTAGTCTCGTACAAGGAAGCTTGCTACATACACTTCCTTGTACACTTTCAAGTAAAACTCCTTTCCTGGTCGATGTAGTGGGATATTAAACCTGTCTTCTAGGCCTAGTTGTCGACCAATCAGAGCCCAGAGATGCTCAAATGCTTCTGCTCCTGTTGTATCCCAAATCCCAAATCCTTCCGGATGTACCATGACAGGGAGCACAAAGGATATCTGCGTTATCGCCAACGTAAACTGACTGATATCTTGTGGTGGGTTATAGTTCAAATTCATCCTATCCAGTGTAGAAGTATCCAGAAAATTCATATCTGTTTTTAGCGCCTCGAGAATATAATCCTTTTCTTTTGTGCCAAATTCTTCCCTATCACGATCTTCACCATCGTTATTATTCTTGAGGAGCTTGAGGGCGCATTTCTTGCGCACAATACCGTGCGTTTTTCTAACGTTACCAACAGCCTTCGAGCCAAGGGCTGTTGAACCAATCATGTCTTGCTCGTACCAGCTAACCACGTGCCAAATGGTAGACAAAACTCGTTTCATGGTCCGCTCGAGGCCGCGAAATCCTCGTGTTTGAAAAACAACGCCTGTGATTGGCTTAAAGCCGAAACCAAGGCCGAAGTATAGAGAATGGGCAAATATGATTGGCAGATAGTGGCGCTGAAAGAAGGCTTGACCCGCCTGCGCCAAATCCATGTCCAACCAGGGGATTTCATTGGCTGCCTCAAAATTGTTGCTGTCTCCTGCTGCGTACTGACCGTCAATGATGAAGCCCTCGAACAAGTCCTCATGTGACACTGACAACTTCCTTGTGTCACGTGGTTTCATTCTGCAGCTCAAATTTAAGAAAGCAAAAATACAGCAAAACAGTAATACGAATTAACAATGCACAACTCTAGTTTAGAGGATTAGGTGACTATATGATGCATAATCTTTTACGAATAAAGATAATTGTGCCTTATTTTTAGACAACAGTTGCTTTCGATTAGGTGTTTCCTTTAGAAAGGAGCTTTTGAAATGAAAATATCATTTTGTTATATGCGTCACACTTGCCCTGGGAGCCTTCTTATGCAAGAGTCCGCGTGGAGTTCTTTCAAACTAGCAAGTTAATTACTAAGTAATGATTTCAGGGCGATAACTGCAAAGTTAATTAATGATACCAAAGCCAGCACACATACAAGTTATCTTGAGTAAGGCATGGCACGGGTTAGACGGCTGATGTTGAGATTATATATTCAAAGCATACAAGAAATTGTTTTTTTTTTGCAAAAATAATGCTAGGGAACAAACAACTTTTAAAATGGTGACGCTTTCCCTATTTTGAACTCAAGGCTGTCACATTAACATAAAGATTTTCATACAAGGTATATTAGTAACTCGCAGACGAATACGTAGGTTCAAAATCGGAGTCGCATAAGCATAGGACCAAAAAGCATTTCTTGAAAATGTGATTTATTGCTACCAGATTTAATGAAGTTAATGTGAATCATTAGATTTAGATTGCTACCCATCAAATAATATGTTGCAGTTAGGGCATTTCAATTTTGGCGAAACCTCAGCTCTCAGTACCTAGGAACATATATTAGTGTAGTAAATTTGAATTGATAAAAAGTAAGTGCGTTTTTTTTTCAAAGTAAACTTTCGGGATTTCCAGAAGTCTATTTAGTGTGAAGTTCAGAAATTCAAAGGGTGAGAGTGATATTATCTGGTGAGTTGAGGGTCCCATGCTTTTGGAAGTTCATTTATATCTGTTGCGATGGAAAATGCCTGGTTAGGTGACAGTTGCTTTGCAGATATAAAGGAAAGTGGAAATTCGCTTCCCGACTAATTCCAGTACAAATAGAACTATACAATTGACTCTTCCAAGAAATGAAAAAATAATAAAATAAATAACAAAATAAAAATAAAAGAAATCATCTACTTTGGTAATCTGCGACTGTAAGATGGTTATGAAATTGACCAGGGTAAGAGCAGTTGTTAATGTCAATGTACTAGTACAATGTACATGTTTCCAAAATAGTAACTATGTTAGAACTGTTTCGGTTAGTTATGGGACGACTTTTGCCAATTATCTTCACTTTTTTGAAGTGTAAAAGTCAGAAAAAAAGTACCGGGAACAATATTAATTTCACTTACGTTAAAACTTGAGTCGAAAGTTTTGCTGCCAAGAACTAATCACTTGGAAAATATTTTAATTGTAGAATTTTACAAAATTTAAATCGGTATTTGTAGGTATAAGATTAAGAAGAGAAGATGACAAAACAGCATTTTTAACTTTGAATAAATTTTTTCGATTTTATAACTTTAAAAATTTAAATGTTTAGGAATAATTCGCAAACATAAACCTAACTCGTATTAAAACTATCTTCTATGCACGGACAGCATTTTTTTTTATAAAATTAAGCACAATTTGCATGTTATGTTGGTTTGTTGGAAATCTGAAGCTAACATTGACCCTATAACTAACTACCGTAAAATCCCAAATAGACGCCCTGGGCTACTAATTCTTTCAGTCGCTCGCGAGGGGGGCGTCTTTTAGGGATATGGGCGTTTATTGGGGAGGGGCGTTTAATTATTAAATTTGTTTTAATTAAACTACAAACAAATGCTATAATCACTAAAATTACAAAACCAAATCAAAATACATTACGAGCTGCAATTATAATTTTATTAAAACTGGGTCAATTTTTGCGTTCTTCGAAAACACACCGCAATGTTCCCAGTATTAGCGCATTTGCACAGTCAACCATGGGCAAAACCACATTTAAACTTGTATTCCTTGTGTATTATACTTGTATGATAACTCTAGTCAACAGGGCGTCTATTAGAGAGGGGGCGTTTATTTGGGACTAAGCGTTTATTTGGAATTTTACGGTATATGACTCCTAAGCGGCTCCTAAACCAATTTCAAGTATCCTTAATTGCACCTAACAAGTAAGACCTTATTAACACTATACTACTTCAAATTGAAGCAATTAAACTAAACTTCAAATTAAAATTTTCCGAGTTACTTAATTTATATAGTTTTTAAGCAATTAAAATTTCCTTTCATAAAGGATCATAATCAATTTAACTAAAACACATTTGGGTGTCTGGTACTCCATGAAGTGCAAGGTATAATTATAGTATGCAGAGTCTACAAACTAACTCTCAACTTTACTAATCTACTACATTTATGGTGTACAATTGAGATCATTTGCAAAATCTAAGATTTTTTGAAAATGACTATTTCCGGTACTACGACTCATGTTGCTCAATTACAAAAAATCGTACACTTCGAAACACTAAAATTTGACAAGTGATTGCAGTGTACATTATCTGTTTATGAGTTATTTAGTTGGTATTCCTCCATCTTCTACAGTCGGAGCTTCAACGTTGCTTGTAAATTGCCACATCTGATTTACATCTTCGCTGCAGCAAGTATTCTGAATGACGCGTGCAACATCTGCATCATTCAAGTCGGCAGTGAGGCAAAGCATGCTATTGAAGTTCTGGATGTGCACAAAGCCGCTTTGGGAGTTTTCTTGTAATTGCCACAATTGATTCTCATAACCTCCATATAACCCTTTAGGTGGCCACTGTATCACACCTGCTCCAATAGATTTGCTTCCTCCATCCACGTCCAAGACGCTACCATTTACAGCAATTGGAATGTAGTTGTAGCTACCAAGGGCTTCCTGGAGTAAGACGTTGTCATAAGTGGTTTGCATTAATATTTCATGTTTAAATTTTATACTTTTGAGTTTTATATTTACATTTCTATTTAACACTTTTAACACTTATTTATTTACATCGTGCTTTAGGTGATTATATTTTTACTTGCTAAAACAAAAATTATTGTACTGGGAAGGTAAAACGGGTAACGTAAACCATTTGGGGCATGGTTGAAAAAATAAGTGAAAAAAATTTGATTAGGTAAAAAAAGTTATTGTTTTCTACAATAACAAGTTTTATCAAAACAACTGCGTTTGTCCTACTTTGAATCCTCAATTCATACCCATCTTTAGTTTGAGTAAAAAACAAGCGTGTTGCATTGGAAATCTAACTTCAGACCTAAATTAAAATGCAAGTCTCTGCAGCTTTGGTGAAGTTTGAGTTTGAATTAGTCCTGCTCGACTGGACTCGATACGTTGTAGCAGATAGTGATGATATGTTTTTTAAAGTATGTTACTTACGGGATTTGATGCCTTGCCAATAGACTGCGTCTCTTCTGTCGTGCTGCAAACGGCTAAAGTCAGTTCAAGCGAATTAGGTTGAAGATCAAGGCAAAGACCAGTTCCTTGATTTTGAAGGAACATGTAATCGTACTGGTCGGCGTCGGCTCCTGTTTGATCTGCAAATAGGCAAAGGAATAAGGCAAACAAGGCAAGAGACATAGGAAGAGAACGCATTTTAACTCCAAAACTTAAAGTACGATAAATTAAAAAAGGTTTGAAAGTTTACAAGGGAATAATGAATAACGCTTTTTTTGGAGGAATCTGCTTAAATAGACGGTGGCAAAACGGTCAACCAAGTAGCGGAAGTAGGAAATTCAAACAAATGACATTCGACATTAAAAGATTAGTAAAATTCTTAGAATAAAACAGAATTTAGGGTGTAAGTTAAGTATTAGGAATTATTGTTTTGTTTCTTACAAAAGTAAAGTTACAACTAACTCTGTAAATTGGGGATCAAAGGGTGATTCCATTTTGAAGTGGGCTCTGGGGTCATCATTTTAGCATTTGGTTTTGAGTAAAAATATTTTCTATTCAAAGGACAAATATCCTGTCCATAGCTCAGTTAGGAGGTGGAAGAGGTCTGTGGTTCGTCGGAATCATCTTAACTTTTCGCCTCTTAAAAACCATTGTTTGACCGTGAAATGTCATTTTGAGATCAAGAGGTCATTTTGGAGGTCATTGGGGGGTCACAGAGGAAAGTGCCCAATAAAATTTTGCTACCCTTCATAAGAGGAACCACTTTTGTAGGGTTCATTTTTCATGTTGTCATATCTCTTGACCTTGACCTTTGACACCCAAAGGGGTCACTTCCGGTCAAAATAAACTTGAACTGATATCGGGTCGGACATCAAGGAACATATATCCGAAAACGGCTTTGAGATCGGTTCAGTAGTTGGCGAGATATAAATTATCCTCGGGCGGACGGAGATGGACGGAAGGACAAAACAAAAACATAAAATAGCTTTTACTTTGCTTCGGCTACTTATTAGAACTCAGAAATAGCCAATTTAATCGCGTCATTCTTTACAGTAAAATGTCAAAGTGGCGTGTGAGGAAAACTGGTTGACACCTGTTTGCTTGTATTTTTTAACTTGACGTCTTAAAAACACCTGTTTTCGACAAACGTAGCTGGGAAATAAAAATAGAGCGAGCGTCAGCAAATTCCAACAGCATTAACGCGTTTCAAAAACAACAATTTCGGCATTTTTTCAGCAAAAAAATAATAGTTATGGAGTCGCCAAACATGACGTGTGCAACTGACTTAGCTCTTTAAAGTTTGCTGATCAGTAAAAATTGTAATATACTAAAAATATCAATAGTTGGTTACCCAGACTCGTTTCAACAAAAATGATCAGGGATAAGGCCTGTGCTAACCGTAATATTTTAGATATAGTTCTATAACTAGGTTCCCAATTCCAATATGATAGTTAATTATAATTGGGGGAAACAATGATTAGAATTTTGAAGTTGATTATGAACCTAAACCTAACCTACATCTTACGATTACCAGTAGTAAGAGGAGGACCCACTCAAATCCATGGTAGGAGACAACATGGACATACCGTAATGCCACACATGTCACAAGGTATTGTTACCCAGATTCTAGGACACCTTGTTACCCAAATTTTCTCACCCAAGGTCAGTACCTTCTTTACACGCATTGCGGAAACGAAACACTTTCTGGAATGTGCAGGTGTTCAATTCCTGTCTTTCTTTTCCGAATTCAATCTCATTAACCCTGAATATACCAACGTCAAATCCTTTATCCCCATCTGCTCTCTTTCTCCATTTGCTCAACAGTTTGGAAAAGGATAAGTATCACTACAATATATTACAGATTTATTTTAATTTTTTTTATAAAACAATTAAAAATATATCATTTCTGTAGAAAATAATTAACTCATTGCTCAGTTAAGTAATATAATGGTATTTGAGAGGAATGATTGACCCACAATTTGTTGTTCACTCATTTTAACCAAATATTGACATAAGTAGAATAGTAGCTTTTCAACTTTGGCAAATAATGGTTATTTTGAAAATTATTAATGTCTGCTATATTTGTTTTGTAAAATAATTATGACATCACTAACAACCAGGTTAAGCTTATATAAAAATTGGGGGTTTGTGGGTTCCCATACCCCAAAATGCAGACCCCTGACCTTTAATAACTTTTAAAACGCATTTTTATAGATTATCATTAAAATTGAACACTACCATCATAAACAAAAACTTCCACCTTCCACCTTCCATCACAATAAAACACCCTGCATTGGAGTTTTAGGCGCCTCACCCGAAGCAATTTTTACGCGCTTCAGTGAAAACGTTGGAAAACAAAACTTTTAGGGATGTACTCCTTTGCTTTGTAAACTATTCCCGCACTCACAAATAAGCTCTCAATTATAATGGAACACTTAATGGAATACTCAGATTCTGAAGAAGAAGTTGCACCACCGCTAAGATTAGTAGACTATAGTGACAGAGGAGATATTACTGCATCTCAACTGAGGAATAACATTGAACCTTAGTTAAGATTAGTAGACTATAGTGATAGCGAACATGATACTGTCCAACCGCAGTTAGGTTAGTTCAACCCGTGGTGAAACGGTCAACCAAGTAGCGGAAGTAGGAAATAAATTCATACAAACGACATTTGACATTGAAAGATTAGTAAGACTTTTAGAATAAACCAGAATTTAGGGTGTAAGTTGAGTATTAGGAATTATTGTTTTATTTCTTGCCGGGTTCAAAAATTACTGTAATTTATCCGAAAGTTACATAAATTACGTCAGATACGTAAATTACGTCATTTATGTCATATATGTAATATTACATAAATTACATAAATGACGTCACT
>VYYI01003409.1:0-12275 GCA_021029175.1 Bilobella aurantiaca
TGAAGGGCTCGCTTGTTCTGATGGCGTATGTAGGTGCCTTGATTACGACTGGGAGTACTTAAGCGGTAGAGGATGTGTTGCACAGATGGGGAATGTTTGTGGAAAAATATTGGTTAGTAGACGAGCCGGTTGCACAAATTATGATACAAAATGTGTAAATGAGTACAATGTAGGGTGTAAGGAAGGTGTTTGTGTTAGTGGAAGATGTGTTTGATTCACTAACATTGTGGTTTTGCTTTTATCAGAAACCAATAAGGCGCACAAACCTCTAATTAATTGCTTTAATAAAGGTATATTGCGTACAAGGCTCTCGAGTAAGGAGTGTTTTATCCACTATTTTTGAATATGAAATAAAACAAAATCTGTATATATATCATATTCCTCTTACCCTAAGACGGTCTTGTTTAGCCAGTTAATTATAAAGCTGGAGAATTGTATATCATACATTCTCACGATTTTGATGCATAGTTTTGGTATATTTATATATAAATTTATATATACACAATATTAATACACGAGCAAAACCACGGATAACTAAATTTTTCCGGGTCCTATAAATCTTTCCAAAACAATAAATTTGACTTCATATACTTCTTAAACTCCGCACACACAGTAATTAAACCAAAAAAATAATTAAGATGCCAAAAATATGCCCAGAGTAGCTTGCTTTTGAATGACATAGTTCTCGAATATTACCACACTTGTTGAATGATTATTGATTTAACTGCTCATTGAATTGAATGTTGCTTAATAAATCAATCAATTGTTGCTTTGACTTTTGGCGTAAGCTAAAATGTTGTGTAGTACGGTGTACCTTATTACTACCGCTTTGCAAATTGTCTAACATCTTTAGCAGGTACGTAAATATTTGCTTTTACGGCCAAAAGAAAGCCAAATCTCCAAAAATTGCACGATGTTTGAATATAGCCCTCTTCTTCAATAATAGATACCAAGAACACTTGCAATTCAATAAATCAGAATGGTATGTATTGCATATACTTATATTGTAGTAAAAAAATGGCCCGTTTTAAGACGAGGAATTTAGCTTTAATTTCCAGAGAGTTGCAATTTAGAAGACGAGTGTGATCAAATTTCCTTCTCAAAGCAAATTACACCTTTTTTTTCCTTTTTCAAAAATGACTTTATATTAAGTTAGCAACCTAGCGCCAGATTCTAAAAAGTTCAGAGCTTTCGTAATACAAAATTCATGGATGCAGTTAAGGAACTAATAAATTTCAATTTCAATCTACATTGTAATTCTACAAATTATACTAATCCACCTAATTAGTAGTAATTAAATGTTAGTGCTTATATACAAGCATCAAGAACCATTAGTTATTAATCAATAACTATTTAGTGTTGGGGCCCTTGCTAATTCTTTATACACTATTTATGCCCAAGGCGCTTGGCAAAAAAACTGAACCCTTCTGCATGTAGGCTATATGAGAATAGCGTAGAAATCCTAGCCGATAAAGATTGCACTCAGGAAATTGGTTTTTACGTACCTACAGAAGACTTAATTGAAGAAGGGCGGAATTGCCCTCCAGGCTTTATCTCGAACTGCTTCAGTAACATAGCAATCTGTCTCTGCAATGTACCTACTGTGTACAGACACCGTCAATGCGTCCGAGGGAAGATGGTAGGGGATTCTTGTAATTATCACGGGAACTTTGCGATGGGAATTCCGATTTGATGGCAAATGTGCTTTCCTCTTTTATTCCCCTTGTAACTATTATTACATCGCCTTAATTAAGGAATTTTTTTTGAAAGTTTTACATTTTCTACTTCTCCAAAAAGAAGCCATCATGGTTGCTTCGGTCAACACAATTGCTATTCCTAGAGAATTCAATCTCACAACTCCAATTTATCGAACATAGTTGCATTTGTGCAAGATTGGTATTAATAACTTAAGTAATGTTTGCGTATTGGTTTTACCGCCCGTGCGACAAAACTATTTTTGATAAACTTTGAAAGGATTAATTTCTGGTTCTAATAAATTATCATTTTGTTCTTTGGTGCTAGTTCCAGAATTTGCAAGTTTCTAACGAGCTTCAAACTTTCGATGGTTTTTTAAACTAACTAGATAATTTTCCCCAACATTTAGAATTGCGAACAAATTTAACAGACTTTCAGGTTAAAAATGCAGTCGCTGTTGTTTTCTCTTATATTTCAAACCATGGCTCCGGATGAAATGAATGCTATCTACAACAACTGAATGGAAAGCGCTAGAAAAATTGAAACACATTTCATGAAGTTGTTTATACTAATCTTAACCATTTAAAACTAATGAATAACACAACCATCACCAAAAAATTAGACGGGTTATAATGTTATATGTTTCGAATGTAAAAGCATGACGGTCGCTTATTACAAGTCAGTCTGAACCGAATATATGAAAGCGCTATTTTTATCAAAAATAAATTTTTATTAAAAAAAAACATCAGAACCCGATGCAAGTTTTGTATGTGCCCAGCATATAGCTCAACCTCATCATGAATACAAAGTAGAGTGTGAAGAGGGTGTTTGTTGTGGGGGAAAATGTTGCTTTAATAAAATCTGTTTAAAATAACAAGAAACTATATTAACGTATCTTAGCAGAAGTAACAAGATAATCAAACCCTTGATTTATTGTAGCTTCATTATTTCGCGTTTCTGCTTTGGACTTTTGATTTATCGTGTCCTTTTTTTCAGGCCTTATTTAACTTTTGTAGCATGGAATCGCTATAATAAAGCTCCTTTTCGTCAATCGATAATTTTTTATTTATCCAAAATGTAGCAAATCGCAATTATCTATTCATTATTTATTAACTATTGTATCTAAAGCATGCAAAAAATGCCCCATGCAAAAAAACAAAGGCTTTTTTCGAATTCATCGAATTCTTTTTTTTTTACTAGGTAGCATAATAAGGAGTATACTTCCCGTATACCCATTTTCAAATGTTAATTGCTAATTAGCGACGTAGCTGTTCAAGTTTATGGCGACGCCCATAACCATTAAGCCAAAACATGTGTAGTAATAAAGCACCAGAAAGTTGTTGGTGAAGTAGCTGCCTGACTACTCACCGGCAACCGCCTCGTTTTATATAATGTACTATTTAACGCACTTCCAGGCACATGTTACCAAAGGAAGAAAATTAGCAAATAAATGCGTGCGTAAATACGCACGCAATAGATGTCAAACTATTGTTATGTTGCACAATTTCTACGAATGACTTACTCCACTAATACTTTTACTTTTTTTCATTGTTATATTTGCCGTAACTAGAAAACATTACCATAAGCTATTATCGTTGTCATACAAAGTTTCAGGTTTTCATATGCACTGTTCGTTGCTTCCTTAATAATTAAATGCTGCCGTTTTTATTGATGCTGAAAAATAAACTCAGCAATTGACCGTGAGGTAGCCACTCTAATTAGCCAAGAAGTTTCACAATATTAAATCTGTGGCTACGCCAAGTGAGCTAATTGATGTCAATGATTTTTAATAGCTCCTCTAAATTAGTGTCAAATGATCACAAATTCCTTATATACATCACAATCAACAGTACCACCAGAAATAGTCTCTAGTAATGGAAACCTTACTAACTTTTGTGTTTTTTGTGTCCATGGTGCTTGCCAGCGCATTTGAACCCTCTTGTACTATACCACACTTAAGTGGTACAACAGGTTTCTACGATGTAACCCTTCAAAAATGCCTTCTTCCACTTGATACATATGTCACAAAGGAAGATTTCATCAAGTCAAGGTTTGGCTGCCCTAAAAATTCCTTCACGCTTTTCTTCCAAAACTGGGCTGTTTGTAGATGCGAACGACCACTGATGGTGTCCAATGACAATCATCAATGCATCAGAGGGAAAATGGTAGGCGATTTCTGTAATGAACAATATAGGTGCGACGCGTATTCGGGACTTACTTGCACCGATGGTAAATGTGGTTGCGACGGAAGTTGGGAAGGGGCCCTTTGCAGCAACCCTACAGGATGTCGGTTGAGGTCAGATTCAAGTTATAACAAAACCAGTGGCAAATGTTTTCCAGTAAGTGGGACACAGTGCACAAATGTTAGTGACTGCGGCCCAAATGCAGAGTGTGTGTCCAAGGGCCCTTTACCCTGGTCAACGTGTAACTGTCTATCCGGCTACACCTCTGTGGCAACTGGGTGTGAACTAAGGAAAACCATTGGTCGACGATGTTTTGAACAACCTCGAAGTACCCCATGTGACGAAACTGCAGGCCTAGTATGTCATCACGGAATCTGCAGCTGCAGGGCTCCTAGTACTTGGGATAGTCGACATGAAATGTGCCGACGTCAGGAAGGTGAACGTTGTATAGAGATCTCTGGCGACAATGCTAAAAGGGACCAACTATGCGGATGGAAGTCTTATTGTAATGGTACTGGTTTCTGTTCATGCCACGACAACTATGATGCAAAGGATGGGGTCTGTTATGGGGTTAACACGGCTCCATGCGATAGGACATCCGATTGCGGCGCAAGTCTCGTATGTGCTGATGGAGAATGCGCATGCGCTCATCTGACATCGCAAATTTACGTCGAAGACAAGAAGTTGTGCCTTGGGCAACTGGGCTTCAAGTGTTCAAGTGATGTGCAATGCTTAGGAAGTTTGATGTGCACCAATTTCCGATGTGCATACCCAGCCTGTGCGGAAGGAAGTACACAGTCTGCGAACGGGGAATGTGTGAAATCAAATGGAGCAAATTGTACGCACCACATGTGCAACAAAGGAGAAGGACTCGCTTGCATAGATGAAACTTGTAAATGCCTTGATCAGGATTGGGAGTACTTGAATGGTAAAGGATGTGTTGCAGAGATAGGCAATGTTTGTGGAAATATTTCAGTGGGTAGACGAGTACATGAATATAATGTAGAGTGTAAAAATGGTGCTTGTAAAGGTGGAAGATGTGTTTGATTCAATAAAAAAAATTGTACTTAGATCACATTAGTATAGAGCAATATCGTCTACTGTTGGATTTCATTTCAATTGCAACCTTATTCTATTTACTTTCGGTATAATTTTGTAACGGCTTACCATTAGCCTAAAGTGGCACAGTATTGCCAGAGCCAAAAAAAATTCATCCGGTTTTTTGGACAAAATATGTTTCAAATCATTTTCAATAATTTTATAGATTATTGGAACAAAAAATGACGATTTTATGAGACCGTTTCTGATTTTTGGCGTCCATTTTGAAAAATCGTACCGGGAATTCCAAGAGTATTTTCGAAATTCCTAAACTTTCGAAATCTAAAGTTTTTTGAAAAATCAAAATTTTAGTTATTATTAATGTTTTCATAAGTTGAGCAAGATACCGGTTTGAAATATTTGTTATCTTGACTTAACTGCAGAGTTCGAGGACTCTGCAAAAAAAAATCTAAAGCTAAAGTACACTTCTGATCATACAATGCGTTACAAACCAAACAAGCCCGTTCCTGAAATGTAGCTTATCATAAAGGAGCATAAAAAGCAACAAATAATCGTATACAAAACGACAAAAACTTTTCGGGATTAATAATTTGTTCATCATTTCTATGCTTCGCGTGCAATGATGGGGTAGTTTGGCCAGCAACTTCATTACTTCTATAATTGATTAAGGCAAAAGCCTCAATTAAAAATTTGGTATAGAGGCAATTTAGCTTAGGATAAAAATAAGTAAAATGACATTTTGCAATACGTTTTTATTTAAGTTAATGGTAAATTTCAAGCTTTGCCACGCGCCGCGACACAACTATTGTGCAAAGAAGCATTATGAGAAATGATTATGCATTAAAAATTCTTAATGTATTTCTTTCCAGACGCTATTTACTTCGGCAATCGAAATATGCCAAATAGTTATAGAATTTGCAGAATCGCTTAAATCAATTAGGCGAAACAAATAGAAGCCACAATTTGGTTGCGTGATACTTCAAGCACATTCATTCAACACTATGTCACAAAATTTTAAATTTAAGCGGGGCTAACCCATCGCATAGCTCAAAAATTAACTAAATCGAACTATTTGCCTTGTATCAATAACAACAATGTACGTCATGCATGATTTTGCATTGATACTTATTTTTTGCTATTTCTCAAATACATTGTGCTCGGATCTCTATAGCAAGCTTGAGCGCTGCAACATATTTTTGGTGGAACATAATAACTATATTTGGTCACCTAAAAATCAATTTGAAACAAAAATTCCCATGAGTCGCTACTCAAACTCGTGAGAATTTAAAATACTCGATCACGTCACGCTTTACAAACATATGTTTTGTATGTAAAAAGTTTACATTTAAACTGCGCCGGAACCTTAGGAACACATCACCGCAAACAGATTTGAGATATGTTCATTTGTTCCTGAGATACACGTGATACTCGGACAGACAGACAGACAGACAGACGGACAGAAACGACGAAAACATAAGTCGCTTTCAGCTTCGCTTCCGCTACAAATAAGGGGACAATAATCGTTTGAAAAACAAATTTCCAACACTTCGCCGCTATGAATTCGACGACAGACATGGGCAAAAAGTATTTACTCTTGGTCTCAGGAGCAGGTAACGCTGAATGCGCACAAATGAAATTTATCACCAAAAAGTGATGTAAAGATGTACATAACTTACTTCATATGTAATTTTATACAATTCGGGTAAAACAAACAATACAATTTGAACCGGTAAAGTAAATTTTGCAGCAGAAAATTTTCCAATTAAGCCCTACATGTAATTGTTTTTAAATTTATGCTTACAAAGGGCCCTTCACGTAAACTAGTTTTTAATTAGATTTCCAAGAAAAGTAAATTGTTGCAATATTTAATGCCCATCTATTGGAGCTGGACGAGGAGGAGAAGTGGAAGAGTTTCTGTCCAATCGGTTATCTAACTGTTGTTTCAAAATTAGTTCGGGCGTGTGTTTTGAACTTTGTGTGAACGGCGTATTACCAATACCCAATTTGTTTTTCAAGATTTAAAATAAAAATTTAAAATAAAATGGTTGAATTTTTCTTTCAAGGTTTTGCGCTATCGCAATTCGGACTACCTCTCTTGGAAGCAGTTCATCAACAGTGCACTGGAAGAAATTGAAAATGTCGCTGCGGTGACGCACGCTGTATCCCGCCTGCAGCATAACAGCGAAAGAAGTGAGAGCAATTTTTGTTTTCAAAATTTTCAAAAAAAAGTAAGATTTTTATTTATATTTTTAATAACACTTTCTGATTTATCTTAAAACAACTCTCATTGCGTCCGGTCAAAGTTTTTTGAAATCGCTACTCATTTGTTGATTTGTTGACACACCGTCACGGTGTGACAAAGCTTCAAATGCCTAGCGCTTCAGTATTTGGAAGCGCTGACAACACAACAGAGCAATGGTTCATTCGGAAGTTTTATTTTAAAAATTTAATTCTAAATTTTTAAAGACGTTTTTGGATAAGTTGAATTATTGAAAGGGATTGCGCAGGGAAATCCGGAACCGATGAATCCGGATAAGGTAATTATGCTAATTTCAAATTTATTTAACTAACTGTGCTTCTAAATTTAATTATTAAAACAAAAGAAATTTAAATATTTGCTTTGTTCCAGTACATGACATGACTTCTGTTATGACTTGACCTATTACGTCACATTGTTTAGACGTTTCTCTAATTTTCTTTGTTAACCCTTTTTCTCAAAATTTTGAAATATTTTATTTATTCAAACACCAAATTTTCGAAAATTTCTTTTTATGTTATGGATATTTTGAATGATTCAGTATAAGGTTTCAGTGTTATTAAATTACTCCCAGAATAAATTTCACTTTTAGCCCGAGGCTGGGCTTATGTGATTAGCATGTCCGTCCGTCTGGGACACGCCACCAGACGAACCGCATGTCAGCGTCTCCAATTTTTAAGAAAATGACAAACTGAAGGCTATAGGGCATTATAAATGGTAACATATCAAGATTGCCCTCTTAACGAAAATTGCTCAACACGATTGTGCACAATTTGAGAAGGCCTAACTGTTGTGAAGGCAATTAACAGATTTGTAAATTTATCCTAAACCCCTTAATTGTTGTCATGGTGATCAGAATGTTAAACGTTTTTTTTTAAATTGTTCACTCTGTTAATTTTTTTTCAAAACTGTTCATAATGTTCAAATTAGTTTCTTTTGTTCAAAAGAAAATTGTCTAAATACGGTTAATTTACACATTAATATTTTTTAACAATTGAAGTTGTTGTTTTTCTCCAAATTTTTTAAAGCAAAACAAGCAAGATTTTTATTATATGAAGCAAGGGCTGGCTATGGCTATAGGGCACACATGTCTCGATGCACTAGGAAATCCACGAATAAATTTATTTGACGATTACAATAGTTGTGTTTAATTAAATTTACAATGTTCAATGGAATTTACCAATATTTCTGAATGTTTGCATAGACTGTGCAACTTAACTAATTTTTCAAAGCCTTTGTTAAACTTGTCTTCACACATTTCATCACTTCCCCGTAACTAACTACAAAAAACAAAACACCGTTTTGAGAAGGTAGATGGATCACTATCAAATAATTTCATGCGATACATTGTGTTATTTTTATAAATGTAATAATATCATAAATTTAATACAATGTGTTATACTATATTATTATATCATTATATTTATACAATATATAATAACCTCAATTACAAGTTTTAAGAAGTGAGCAATTTAGCTTCGGAGAAAAATAAGTGGAGTTAGCTTCTATAATTGCTTTATTTTTGTGCACGATAAGTCACACGCGTTGCCAAGAGCTGTGATATAAGTTGTGCAAGGAAGTATTATAACATACATTTTTATTCTTTAGTGCTTTTCATCAAATATTTAGAACGACAATCCCAAATGTTTGCGAAATAGGCCAAGAAATTTTTTAATCAGTTAAATCAACCGGATAAACAACAATAGAACTCACAGTGTGCTTGCGTGTTGTTTGAAACCTACTTTCAAAACATTGTGACATATAGCTTAGCCTTAAATTTAACATTACGCAAACTCCATATCATATATTGAATTTTAAACAAATCTAATTAAATAAATTAACAAATAATGTATTTTATGCATAATTTTGCTTTGATTCTTGGTATTTGCTATTCACTAATTGCATTAAGCTCGAGCTTTTATAGTAAGCTTGAGCGTTGCAACATATTCTTGATGGAACATAGCAACTATGTATTATCACCTAAAAACCAATTTGCAACTACGATTCCCTTGAGTCGTTACTCCGTCACGTGAGAATTTAAAGTAGTTAAATAAATAAGTAGTTAAAATATTAAATATTAGCCTCAAACATGTATAATATACAATAAAATGTTCAACATACCTTCGTTAGCGCACTTGAATAAAAATTTTACCAAAAATAGCTTACTTGTAGTATAGAACCAAATAGAGAAACCATTCAAATAAAAACTTGAATTCACCTTAGTAATTGAACGTTTTTTATAGCTGTACTTTTTCCGGAACCAACCTTTCGCTACAGTATTTGCCCTAGGTGACCGTTGATCATTCCTCCCATTTTTCCCACATGACCCTTGAAACCGAAGAATCTGTCTTTAAGGGTGTTTACTAGTGTACAAGATAGTATTACAAAGGGAACAGACGCAGATACTGTGAGATTGCAGAGCATTAGTGAGTTGTTGAGCCTCTTGGAGTATAAGAGGCACCATGGTCTAGTGGTAAACACTAACAACCTTACCTTTTGCTCTGCTCGAGATCGAATCCCGGTCCACCCCTTTTTTCCCATAACCCTACAATACTCAAGATAGGGTCTAAACAGTTCAGTTTTGCAAAACTAAAGATAGGATGATTTCGTATTATACGTGCTATTTTTTTCAGGTCACGATTCAAAAACGTCCTGGTATCGGAACCAGTAAGAAGATTGTTTTACTCGCAAACGAAACGTTGCATTGCTATTGTACTGCACTCTTCAATAACGAAGAATTTTTGGGACTACATAAATAATTTCATCTTTCTACTCAAGTGCGTTAATCCAATTGAAACAAAGTATGACGACTCTGACATACCACTTTGCTACAGAAAGTACATTAGCATAATTGTGCAGCATCCCAAAACTGGGATACCCAAGCCAATTTCAAAAGGAAAGGATGCTTTGCCCTACTTTGAAACTATACCTCGATATGTTGTAGAAAAATTATCAACTAAAAGACCAAAGTCACGCTTATATAAACCTTGTAATTTTGAGTATCCACTTGAATCTTTTGATGAGGACTTGAGTTACAAACTATCTACTCAACGTGCTCTAAACTCGTGTCTCATAACATGGAAATTTGTCGTTTGTAGCAAACTAGACAACGGTTGCACATTTCCCGTCATAGAAACCCCTACTTTCAATCAAATTGCAACTCCCAAAGAAAAGTATTGGCCCTTCAAAATTTTACGTATTGTAGTTGGCAATACCTATATGCCAAAAACTAAGCTCCAAAAATTGGCAGATGTTGAAATTTTTCCAGAAACTTTTCCAAAAAGTGCAGAATCGAATACATTCGCCATCGCTGACTATCCTACTGGCTACAAATTTTATACGTCAACATCAACCTACAATTTCATTACTTGTGATGGCATTGATGAAACAATTAGTTTTGAGTCATTTGCCGGAAAATTCAAAATTAACTTTTGGGTCTATGCTTTTCCGATACTCGTAACCATGGCTATTTTGATTGAACTATTCTTCTTGTACAACGGCATCGCTGAGTTGGCATGGTTTGTTCTGATGAAGATAATTTTAGAACAAGATATAAAGTTATCGAACAAATTGAATAAAGTTTCAAGTTTCAAGTATATCTTTTGCACAACGTTGCTTGCCTGTCTTATCCTATCGAACGTGTACCGTGGAAACTTAACGTCGAACACAACTGCGCCGAAGGCGGTACAGAAGTTGGAAACCATAAATGAAGCGGTTGACGCTAACTTTTCTATACTGGCTCATAACCAGAGGATAAATAGTGCTAGCCTACAAAACATTGTCAAGGCAAATATTACTAGGGCCATGGACGAAGTTGCACATTTTCAATACTTATCGAGTTTGGGAGAAACAGATACTTTTATTGCAAACTTACTTCACATGCTTAGAGCAAAGAAACGCAAAAGTAGCGGCGAAAGTTTAATTCAACCCTCCTCAAGCTTCATAACAACAAAATTTATAGTAGGTTACATGTAAATTTGAGTAGAAGCTATTTCTACATAGACGAGTTGCTACGGTGCAACAAGTCGATTGTGGTAATGAAGCAGTCCCTGTTGGAAGACTTGTATGTTAGGCTTCAGCAAAAGAGAAATGTTGCCAACTTGTATCTTGGTAAAGATGCGATGTTGCCACACCCAAAAATTTGGGCGATGGCTCCCATGCACTGGGACAAGGGCGACTACATCTACTCTCGATTTCAGGCGGTCATACACTCTGGGATATTTGCATATCTTCAGAACAATGAACATAAGAGGAAGGAAGCAATTGCCCTGCTGAACCCTGCGCCACTTCAAAACAAGCCGATGTCGCTTGAGAGCAATTTATTCCTGGCAACGAACATCATTTTCATTGCACTTGTAGGTGTTGATCTAGTTGTATTTTGTCTGGAGTTTGTTAAGTGGCAATTCATTAGCTACTGCAATACTAGTACAGCATATGTTAGGTATTTCATTTACAACTAGATTTCCTAAATTTGCATTATTTGTAATAGTTAATACAAATTGTAATTGTAATACAATGTGTTAGCATTGCACATATATTGAAAATTAGTATGATATACAGCATTACAGCACTACATTGACTGTCATACAACCTTTAATCCAAAATTATGCTGCTAACATGTAAGTAGTAAGAATTCACATAAGGCACATATTGACACAAAAATTGTAAATTATGTTATATTCCTGAGAGAATCAAATTTTGTCGTCACACAAATTCGAGTCGAACTTTGTTGACTTTGTCAAAAAATAATAATTTGTTGATTATACTTGGAGAGACATGTATTGAATTCAATTCTCGCTTCAACGTGAGGAATGTGTAAAGCACAATTCGTGTACAATTCATTTTCTGGTGAAGTGATTATGTTATTTTCAAACACATTGTTGTTCAAAATTGTACTCTATGTGGTGTTGCACGTTGCCAATACCTTGCCTGTTGTAAGCAGTAATCCCTTAGAACAATTTAAACATTGTAATATATTCTTAATTGCCAATTTTCCCTTTGTACCCCAAAGTTTCCATACTATCCCACTAACAAGGGGACCTCGCCTCGTGATCGCGTCCTATTGGCTCGAAATCAAAATC